>JAHLJT010004213.1:0-68724 GCA_031308135.1 Acheta domesticus
ACAGTTTGGTGAAGGCATCGGAGATGTCCGTAAAAGTTTTTAGACATTTGTTTTACTTCTGATATTTCGTTGAAAGTTAATATTTCGCGAGGTCGTGCAGCCAATGTTAATGCAGAAATATTTGTCAATACTTCCTCAAGAGAATTGCCTTTGTTGAATATTACATTTCTTATAGTGCTTTCACATGGATGTTCACTTTTGCAGGTAGTTTGTATAAAGCTGTTGGTGTAGGAGTTGTCATAGGGTAAGTAGTGGTGAGAGTTTTACAGATAAAAAAATCCTACATTGAAAATAATTTAAGTAAAATATATGAAACCTTTACACAAATTAAATTTCTTATAATCATTTGAAGGAATCCTGACCCTACTCTCAGAACGAGAATTTAGAAATAAAATAATTTTCAAAAAAAATTAATTAAATTTTCCAGAGAAATTATACAGGTCTCTGAATTGTTCTCAGGAGAGAATTTTCAGTTAAGACATGACATAAAATCGTTAGTGAAGACTAAATACTGTGCTAAAAGTCCGTTTCTTAAAATTGTTTGAAGAGAAGACCTCCAATACCAAAACATTCTGCTTTTATTAGGAAATCTTCTGAGATATCGAAAAACGCATTATTAGCGGCTGAAACGGCTAAAAACACTATTTCAAGACACTGACGTAAGTATTTCTATTACCTATCTGATCTTGCACTCACGAAGAGAGTTTCAGTCATGAATCTGGTCGCACAGTTTGGTGAAGGCCTCGGAGATGTTGTAAACGTTTTTAGACTTATGTTTCACTTCTGATATTTCGTTGAAAGTTAATATTTCGCGAGGTCGTGCAGCAATGTTAATGCCTGAAATATTTGTCAATTGTTCCTCAAGAGAGTTGCTATTGTTGAATATTACATTTCTTATAGTGCTTTCACATGGATGTTCACTTTTGACAGGTAGTTTGGTATAAAGCTGTTGGTGTAGGAGTTGTCATAGGGTAAGTAGTGGTGAGAGTTTTACACATACAAAAGCCTACTATTAAAATAATTTAAGTAAAATATATGAAACCTTTACACAAATTAATTTCTTATAATCATTTTAAGGATCCTGACCCTACTCTCAGAACGAGAATTTAGAAATAAAATATTTCAAAAAAATTAATTAAAATTTTCCGAGAAATTATACAGGTCTCTGAATTGTTCTCAGGAGATAATTTTCAGTTAAGACATGACATAAAATCGTTAGTGAAGACTAAATACTGTGCTAAAAGTCCGTTTCTTAAAATTGTTTGAAGAGAAGACCTCCAATACCAAAACATTCTGCTTTTATTAGGAAATCTTCTGAGATATCGAAAAACGCATTATTAGCGGCTGAAACGGCTAAAAACACTATTTCAAGACACTGACGTAAGTATTTCTATTACCTATCTGATCTTGCACTCACGAAGAGAGTTTCAGTCATGAATCTGGTCGCACAGTTTGGTGAAGGCCTCGGAGATGTTTGTAAACGTTTTTAGACTTATGTTTCACTTCTGATATTTCGTTGAAAGTTAATATTTCGCGAGGTCGTGCAGCAATGTTAATGCCTGAAATATTTGTCAATTGTTCCTCAAGAGAGTTGCTATTGTTGAATATTACATTTCTTATAGTGCTTTCACATGGATGTTCACTTTTGACAGGTAGTTTGGTATAAAGCTGTTGGTGTAGGAGTTGTCATAGGGTAAGTAGTGGTGAGAGTTTTACACATACAAAAGCCTACTATGAAAATAATTTAAGTAAAATATATGAAACCTTTACACAAATTAATTTGTTATAATCATTTTAAGGATCCTGATCCTACTCTCAGAACCAGAATTTAGAAAAAAATAATTTCAAAAATAAAAAAATTTAAACTTTCCAGAAATTTTACAGGTCTGTGAATTGTTCTCAGGAGAAAATTTTCAGTTATGACATTACATAAAATCGCTAGTGAAGACTAAATACTTTGCTAAAAGTCCATTTATTATATTTGTTCGAAGAGAAGATCTCCAATAGCAAACGGCAAAAAACACTATTTCAAGACACTGAGGTGAATACTTCCTTTACCTCTCTGATCTTGCACCCACGAAGAGAAATTCACTCATAACACTTGCCGCACAGTTTGGTGAAGGCATCGGAGATGTCCGTAAACGTTTTTAGACATTTGTTTTACTTCTGATATTTCGTTGAAAGTTAATATTTCGCGAGGTCGTGCAGCAATGTTAATGCCAGAAATATTTGTCAATACTTCCTCAAGAGAATTGCCTTTGTTGAATATTACATTTCTTATAGTGCTTTCACATGGATGTTCACTTTTGACAGGTAGTTTGGTATAAAGCTGTTGGTGTAGGAGTTGTCATAGGGTAAGTAGTGGTGAGAGTTTTACAGATAAAAAATCCTACATTGAAAATAATTTAAGTAAAATATATTAAACCTTTACACAAATTAATTTGTTATAATCATTTTAAGGAATCCTGACCCTACTCTCAGAACCAGAATTTAGAAAAAAATTAATTTCAAAAAAAAATAATTAAAATTTTCGAGAAATTTTACAGGTCTCTGAATTGTTCTCAGGAGAAAATTTTCAGTTAAGACATGACATAAAATCGTTAGTGAAGACTAAATACTGTGCTAAAAGTCCGTTTCTTAAAATTGTTTGAAGAGAAGACCTCCAATACCAAAACATTCTGCTTTTATTAGGAAATCTTCTGAGATATCGAAAAACGCATTATTAGCGGCTGAAACGGCTAAAAACACTATTTCAAGACACTGACGTAAGTATTTCTATTACCTATCTGATCTTGCACTCACGAAGAGAGTTTCAGTCATGAATCTGGTCGCACAGTTTGGTGAAGGCCTCGGAGATGTTTGTAAACGTTTTTAGACTTATGTTTCACTTCTGATATTTCGTTGAAAGTTAATATTTCGCGAGGTCGTGCAGCAATGTTAATGCCTGAAATATTTGTCAATTGTTCCTCAAGAGAGTTGCTATTGTTGAATATTACATTTCTTATAGTGCTTTCACATGGATGTTCACTTTTGACAGGTAGTTTGGTATAAAGCTGTTGGTGTAGGAGTTGTCATAGGGTAAGTAGTGGTGAGAGTTTTACACATACAAAGCCTACTATTAAAATAATTTAAGTAAAATATATGAAACCTTTACACAAATTAATTTCTTATAATCATTTTAAGGATCCTGACCCTACTCTCAGAACGAGAATTTAGAAATAAAATATTTTCAAAAAAAATTAATTAAAATTTTCCAGAAATTATACAGGTCTCTGAATTGTTCTCAGGAGATAATTTTCAGTTAAGACATGACATAAAATCGTTAGTGAAGACTAAATACTGTGCTAAAAGTCCGTTTCTTAAAATTGTTTGAAGAGAAGACCTCCAATACCAAAACATTCTGCTTTTATTAGGAAATCTTCTGAGATATCGAAAAACGCATTATTAGCGGCTGAAACGGCTAAAAACACTATTTCAAGACACTGACGTAAGTATTTCTATTACCTATCTGATCTTGCACTCACGAAGAGAGTTTCAGTCATGAATCTGGTCGCACAGTTTGGTGAAGGCCTCGGAGATGTTTGTAAACGTTTTTAGACTTATGTTTCACTTCTGATATTTCGTTGAAAGTTAATATTTCGCGAGGTCGTGCAGCAATGTTAATGCCTGAAATATTTGTCAATTGTTCCTCAAGAGAGTTGCTATTGTTGAATATTACATTTCTTATAGTGCTTTCACATGGATGTTCACTTTTGACAGGTAGTTTGGTATAAAGCTGTTGGTGTAGGAGTTGTCATAGGGTAAGTAGTGGTGAGAGTTTTACACATACAAAAGCCTACTATGAAAATAATTTAAGTAAAATATATGAAACCTTTACACAAATTAATTTGTTATAATCATTTTAAGGATCCTGATCCTACTCTCAGAACCAGAATTTAGAAAAAAATAATTTCAAAAATAAAAAAATTTAAACTTTCCAGAAATTTTACAGGTCTGTGAATTGTTCTCAGGAGAAAATTTTCAGTTATGACATTACATAAAATCGCTAGTGAAGACTAAATACTTTGCTAAAAGTCCATTTATTATATTTGTTCGAAGAGAAGATCTCCAATAGCAAACGGCAAAAAACACTATTTCAAGACACTGAGGTGAATACTTCCTTTACCTCTCTGATCTTGCACCCACGAAGAGAAATTCACTCATAACACTTGCCGCACAGTTTGGTGAAGGCATCGGAGATGTCCGTAAACGTTTTTAGACATTTGTTTTACTTCTGATATTTCGTTGAAAGTTAATATTTCGCGAGGTCGTGCAGCAATGTTAATGCCAGAAATATTTGTCAATACTTCCTCAAGAGAATTGCCTTTGTTGAATATTACATTTCTTATAGTGCTTTCACATGGATGTTCACTTTTGACAGGTAGTTTGGTATAAAGCTGTTGGTGTAGGAGTTGTCATAGGGTAAGTAGTGGTGAGAGTTTTACAGATAAAAAATCCTACATTGAAAATAATTTAAGTAAAATATATTAAACCTTTACACAAATTAATTTGTTATAATCATTTGAAGGAACCTGACCCTACTCTCAGAACCAGAATTTAGAAAAAAATTAATTTCAAAAAAAAATAAATTAAAATTTTCGAGAAATTTTACAGGTCTCTGAATTGTTCTCAGGAGAAAATTTTCAGTTAAGACATGACATAAAATCGTTAGTGAAGACTAAATACTGTGCTAAAAGTCCGTTTCTTAAAATTGTTTGAAGAGAAGACCTCCAATACCAAAACATTCTGCTTTTATTAGGAAATCTTCTGAGATATCGAAAAACGCATTATTAGCGGCTGAAACGGCTAAAAACACTATTTCAAGACACTGACGTAAGTATTTCTATTACCTATCTGATCTTGCACTCACGAAGAGAGTTTCAGTCATGAATCTGGTCGCACAGTTTGGTGAAGGCCTCGGAGATGTTTGTAAACGTTTTTAGACTTATGTTTCACTTCTGATATTTCGTTGAAAGTTAATATTTCGCGAGGTCGTGCAGCAATGTTAATGCCTGAAATATTTGTCAATTGTTCCTCAAGAGAGTTGCTATTGTTGAATATTACATTTCTTATAGTGCTTTCACATGGATGTTCACTTTTGACAGGTAGTTTGGTATAAAGCTGTTGGTGTAGGAGTTGTCATAGGGTAAGTAGTGGTGAGAGTTTTACACATACAAAAGCCTACTATTAAAATAATTTAAGTAAAATATATGAAACCTTTACACAAATTAATTTCTTATAATCATTTTAAGGATCCTGACCCTACTCTCAGAACGAGAATTTAGAAATAAAATATTTTCAAAAAAAATTAATTAAAATTTTCCAGAAATTATACAGGTCTCTGAATTGTTCTCAGGAGATAATTTTCAGTTAAGACATGACATAAAATCGTTAGTGAAGACTAAATACTGTGCTAAAAGTCCGTTTCTTAAAATTGTTTGAAGAGAAGACCTCCAATACCAAAACATTCTGCTTTTATTAGGAAATCTTCTGAGATATCGAAAAACGCATTATTAGCGGCTGAAACGGCTAAAAACACTATTTCAAGACACTGACGTAAGTATTTCTATTACCTATCTGATCTTGCACTCACGAAGAGAGTTTCAGTCATGAATCTGGTCGCACAGTTTGGTGAAGGCCTCGGAGATGTTTGTAAACGTTTTTAGACTTATGTTTCACTTCTGATATTTCGTTGAAAGTTAATATTTCGCGAGGTCGTGCAGCAATGTTAATGCCTGAAATATTTGTCAATTGTTCCTCAAGAGAGTTGCTATTGTTGAATATTACATTTCTTATAGTGCTTTCACATGGATGTTCACTTTTGACAGGTAGTTTGGTATAAAGCTGTTGGTGTAGGAGTTGTCATAGGGTAAGTAGTGGTGAGAGTTTTACACATACAAAAGCCTACTATTAAAATAATTTAAGTAAAATATATGAAACCTTTACACAAATTAATTTCTTATAATCATTTTAAGGATCCTGACCCTACTCTCAGAACGAGAATTTAGAAATAAAATATTTCAAAAAAAAATTAATTAAAATTTTCCAGAAATTATACAGGTCTCTGAATTGTTCTCAGGAGATAATTTTCAGTTAAGACATGACATAAAATCGTTAGTGAAGACTAAATACTGTGCTAAAAGTCCGTTTCTTAAAATTGTTTGAAGAGAAGACCTCCAATACCAAAACATTCTGCTTTTATTAGGAAATCTTCTGAGATATCGAAAAACGCATTATTAGCGGCTGAAACGGCTAAAAACACTATTTCAAGACACTGACGTAAGTATTTCTATTACCTATCTGATCTTGCACTCACGAAGAGAGTTTCAGTCATGAATCTGGTCGCACAGTTTGGTGAAGGCCTCGGAGATGTTTGTAAACGTTTTTAGACTTATGTTTCACTTCTGATATTTCGTTGAAAGTTAATATTTCGCGAGGTCGTGCAGCAATGTTAATGCCTGAAATATTTGTCAATTGTTCCTCAAGAGAGTTGCTATTGTTGAATATTACATTTCTTATAGTGCTTTCACATGGATGTTCACTTTTGACAGGTAGTTTGGTATAAAGCTGTTGGTGTAGGAGTTGTCATAGGGTAAGTAGTGGTGAGAGTTTTACACATACAAAAGCCTACTATTAAAATAATTTAAGTAAAATATATGAAACCTTTACACAAATTAATTTCTTATAATCATTTTAAGGATCCTGACCCTACTCTCAGAACGAGAATTTAGAAATAAAATATTTTCAAAAAAAATTAATTAAAATTTTCCAGAAATTATACAGGTCTCTGAATTGTTCTCAGGAGATAATTTTCAGTTAAGACATGACATAAAATCGTTAGTGAAGACTAAATACTGTGCTAAAAGTCCGTTTCTTAAAATTGTTTGAAGAGAAGACCTCCAATACCAAAACATTCTGCTTTTATTAGGAAATCTTCTGAGATATCGAAAAACGCATTATTAGCGGCTGAAACGGCTAAAAACACTATTTCAAGACACTGACGTAAGTATTTCTATTACCTATCTGATCTTGCACTCACGAAGAGAGTTTCAGTCATGAATCTGGTCGCACAGTTTGGTGAAGGCCTCGGAGATGTTTGTAAACGTTTTTAGACTTATGTTTCACTTCTGATATTTCGTTGAAAGTTAATATTTCGCGAGGTCGTGCAGCAATGTTAATGCCTGAAATATTTGTCAATTGTTCCTCAAGAGAGTTGCTATTGTTGAATATTACATTTCTTATAGTGCTTTCACATGGATGTTCACTTTTGACAGGTAGTTTGGTATAAAGCTGTTGGTGTAGGAGTTGTCATAGGGTAAGTAGTGGTGAGAGTTTTACACATACAAAAGCCTACTATGAAAATAATTTAAGTAAAATATATGAAACCTTTACACAAATTAATTTGTTATAATCATTTTAAGGATCCTGACCCTACTCTCAGAACCGAGAATTTAGAAATAAAATAATTTCAAAAAAAAATTAATTAAAATTTTCCGAGAAATTATACAGGTCTCTGAATTGTTCTCAGGAGATAATTTTCAGTTAAGACATGACATAAAATCGTTAGTGAAGACTAAATACTGTGCTAAAAGTCCGTTTCTTAAAATTGTTTGAAGAGAAGACCTCCAATACCAAAACATTCTGCTTTTATTAGGAAATCTTCTGAGATATCGAAAAACGCATTATTAGCGGCTGAAACGGCTAAAAACACTATTTCAAGACACTGACGTAAGTATTTCTATTACCTATCTGATCTTGCACTCACGAAGAGAGTTTCAGTCATGAATCTGGTCGCACAGTTTGGTGAAGGCCTCGGAGATGTTTGTAAACGTTTTTAGACTTATGTTTCACTTCTGATATTTCGTTGAAAGTTAATATTTCGCGAGGTCGTGCAGCAATGTTAATGCCTGAAATATTTGTCAATTGTTCCTCAAGAGAGTTGCTATTGTTGAATATTACATTTCTTATAGTGCTTTCACATGGATGTTCACTTTTGACAGGTAGTTTGGTATAAAGCTGTTGGTGTAGGAGTTGTCATAGGGTAAGTAGTGGTGAGAGTTTTACAGATAAAAAATCCTACTATTGAAAATAATTTAAGTAAAATATATTAAACCTTTACACAAATTAATTTGTTATAATCATTTGAAGGAACCTGACCCTACTCTCAGAACCAGAATTTAGAAAAAAATTAATTTCAAAAAAAAATAAATTAAAATTTTCGAGAAATTATACAGGTCTCTGAATTGTTCTCAGGAGATAATTTTCAGTTAAGACATGACATAAAATCGTTAGTGAAGACTAAATACTGTGCTAAAAGTCCGTTTCTTAAAATTGTTTGAAGAGAAGACCTCCAATACCAAAACATTCTGCTTTTATTAGGAAATCTTCTGAGATATCGAAAAACGCATTATTAGCGGCTGAAACGGCTAAAAACACTATTTCAAGACACTGACGTAAGTATTTCTATTACCTATCTGATCTTGCACTCACGAAGAGAGTTTCAGTCATGAATCTGGTCGCACAGTTTGGTGAAGGCCTCGGAGATGTTTGTAAACGTTTTTAGACTTATGTTTCACTTCTGATATTTCGTTGAAAGTTAATATTTCGCGAGGTCGTGCAGCAATGTTAATGCCTGAAATATTTGTCAATTGTTCCTCAAGAGAGTTGCTATTGTTGAATATTACATTTCTTATAGTGCTTTCACATGGATGTTCACTTTTGACAGGTAGTTTGGTATAAAGCTGTTGGTGTAGGAGTTGTCATAGGGTAAGTAGTGGTGAGAGTTTTACACATACAAAAGCCTACTATTAAAATAATTTAAGTAAAATATATGAAACCTTTACACAAATTAATTTCTTATAATCATTTTAAGGATCCTGACCCTACTCTCAGAACGAGAATTTAGAAATAAAATATTTTCAAAAAAAATTAATTAAAATTTTCCAGAAATTATACAGGTCTCTGAATTGTTCTCAGGAGATAATTTTCAGTTAAGACATGACATAAAATCGTTAGTGAAGACTAAATACTGTGCTAAAAGTCCGTTTCTTAAAATTGTTTCGAAGAGAAGACCTCCAATACCAAAACATTCTGCTTTTATTAGGAAATCTTCTGAGATATCGAAAAACGCATTATTAGCGGCTGAAACGGCTAAAAACACTATTTCAAGACACTGACGTAAGTATTTCTATTACCTATCTGATCTTGCACTCACGAAGAGAGTTTCAGTCATGAATCTGGTCGCACAGTTTGGTGAAGGCCTCGGAGATGTTTGTAAACGTTTTTAGACTTATGTTTCACTTCTGATATTTCGTTGAAAGTTAATATTTCGCGAGGTCGTGCAGCAATGTTAATGCCTGAAATATTTGTCAATTGTTCCTCAAGAGAGTTGCTATTGTTGAATATTACATTTCTTATAGTGCTTTCACATGGATGTTCACTTTTGACAGGTAGTTTGGTATAAAGCTGTTGGTGTAGGAGTTGTCATAGGGTAAGTAGTGGTGAGAGTTTTACACATACAAAAGCCTACTATGAAAATAATTTAAGTAAAATATATGAAACCTTTACACAAATTAATTTGTTATAATCATTTTAAGGATCCTGATCCTACTCTCAGAACCAGAATTTAGAAAAAAATAATTTCAAAAATAAAAAAATTTAAACTTTCCAGAAATTTTACAGGTCTGTGAATTGTTCTCAGGAGAAAATTTTCAGTTATGACATTACATAAAATCGCTAGTGAAGACTAAATACTTTGCTAAAAGTCCATTTATTATATTTGTTCGAAGAGAAGATCTCCAATAGCAAACGGCAAAAAACACTATTTCAAGACACTGAGGTGAATACTTCCTTTACCTCTCTGATCTTGCACCCACGAAGAGAAATTCACTCATAACACTTGCCGCACAGTTTGGTGAAGGCATCGGAGATGTCCGTAAACGTTTTTAGACATTTGTTTTACTTCTGATATTTCGTTGAAAGTTAATATTTCGCGAGGTCGTGCAGCAATGTTAATGCCAGAAATATTTGTCAATACTTCCTCAAGAGAATTGCCTTTGTTGAATATTACATTTCTTATAGTGCTTTCACATGGATGTTCACTTTTGACAGGTAGTTTGGTATAAAGCTGTTGGTGTAGGAGTTGTCATAGGGTAAGTAGTGGTGAGAGTTTTACAGATAAAAAATCCTACATTGAAAATAATTTAAGTAAAATATATTAAACCTTTACACAAATTAATTTGTTATAATCATTTGAAGGAACCTGACCCTACTCTCAGAACCAGAATTTAGAAAAAAATTAATTTCAAAAAAAAATAAATTAAAATTTTCGAGAAATTTTACAGGTCTCTGAATTGTTCTCAGGAGAAAATTTTCAGTTAAGACATGACATAAAATCGTTAGTGAAGACTAAATACTGTGCTAAAAGTCCGTTTCTTAAAATTGTTTGAAGAGAAGACCTCCAATACCAAAACATTCTGCTTTTATTAGGAAATCTTCTGAGATATCGAAAAACGCATTATTAGCGGCTGAAACGGCTAAAAACACTATTTCAAGACACTGACGTAAGTATTTCTATTACCTATCTGATCTTGCACTCACGAAGAGAGTTTCAGTCATGAATCTGGTCGCACAGTTTGGTGAAGGCCTCGGAGATGTTTGTAAACGTTTTTAGACTTATGTTTCACTTCTGATATTTCGTTGAAAGTTAATATTTCGCGAGGTCGTGCAGCAATGTTAATGCCTGAAATATTTGTCAATTGTTCCTCAAGAGAGTTGCTATTGTTGAATATTACATTTCTTATAGTGCTTTCACATGGATGTTCACTTTTGACAGGTAGTTTGGTATAAAGCTGTTGGTGTAGGAGTTGTCATAGGGTAAGTAGTGGTGAGAGTTTTACACATACAAAAGCCTACTATTAAAATAATTTAAGTAAAATATATGAAACCTTTACACAAATTAATTTCTTATAATCATTTTAAGGATCCTGACCCTACTCTCAGAACGAGAATTTAGAAATAAAATATTTCAAAAAAAATTAATTAAAATTTTCCAGAAATTATACAGGTCTCTGAATTGTTCTCAGGAGATAATTTTCAGTTAAGACATGACATAAAATCGTTAGTGAAGACTAAATACTGTGCTAAAAGTCCGTTTCTTAAAATTGTTTGAAGAGAAGACCTCCAATACCAAAACATTCTGCTTTTATTAGGAAATCTTCTGAGATATCGAAAAACGCATTATTAGCGGCTGAAACGGCTAAAAACACTATTTCAAGACACTGACGTAAGTATTTCTATTACCTATCTGATCTTGCACTCACGAAGAGAGTTTCAGTCATGAATCTGGTCGCACAGTTTGGTGAAGGCCTCGGAGATGTTTGTAAACGTTTTTAGACTTATGTTTCACTTCTGATATTTCGTTGAAAGTTAATATTTCGCGAGGTCGTGCAGCAATGTTAATGCCTGAAATATTTGTCAATTGTTCCTCAAGAGAGTTGCTATTGTTGAATATTACATTTCTTATAGTGCTTTCACATGGATGTTCACTTTTGACAGGTAGTTTGGTATAAAGCTGTTGGTGTAGGAGTTGTCATAGGGTAAGTAGTGGTGAGAGTTTTACACATACAAAAGCCTACTATTAAAATAATTTAAGTAAAATATATGAAACCTTTACACAAATTAATTTCTTATAATCATTTTAAGGATCCTGACCCTACTCTCAGAACGAGAATTTAGAAATAAAATATTTTCAAAAAAAATTAATTAAAATTTTCCAGAAATTATACAGGTCTCTGAATTGTTCTCAGGAGATAATTTTCAGTTAAGACATGACATAAAATCGTTAGTGAAGACTAAATACTGTGCTAAAAGTCCGTTTCTTAAAATTGTTTGAAGAGAAGACCTCCAATACCAAAACATTCTGCTTTTATTAGGAAATCTTCTGAGATATCGAAAAACGCATTATTAGCGGCTGAAACGGCTAAAAACACTATTTCAAGACACTGACGTAAGTATTTCTATTACCTATCTGATCTTGCACTCACGAAGAGAGTTTCAGTCATGAATCTGGTCGCACAGTTTGGTGAAGGCCTCGGAGATGTTTGTAAACGTTTTTAGACTTATGTTTCACTTCTGATATTTCGTTGAAAGTTAATATTTCGCGAGGTCGTGCAGCAATGTTAATGCCTGAAATATTTGTCAATACTTCCTCAAGAGAATTGCTATTGTTGAATATTACATTTCTTATAGTGCTTTCACATGGATGTTCACTTTTGACAGGTAGTTTGGTATAAAGCTGTTGGTGTAGGAGTTGTCATAGGGTAAGTAGTGGTGAGAGTTTTACAGATAAAAAATCCTACATTGAAAATAATTTAAGTAAAATATATTAAACCTTTACACAAATTAATTTGTTATAATCATTTGAAGGAACCTGACCCTACTCTCAGAACCAGAATTTAGAAAAAAATTAATTTCAAAAAAAAATAAATTAAAATTTTCGAGAAATTTTACAGGTCTCTGAATTGTTCTCAGGAGAAAATTTTCAGTTAAGACATGACATAAAATCGTTAGTGAAGACTAAATACTGTGCTAAAAGTCCGTTTCTTAAAATTGTTTGAAGAGAAGACCTCCAATACCAAAACATTCTGCTTTTATTAGGAAATCTTCTGAGATATCGAAAAACGCATTATTAGCGGCTGAAACGGCTAAAAACACTATTTCAAGACACTGACGTAAGTATTTCTATTACCTATCTGATCTTGCACTCACGAAGAGAGTTTCAGTCATGAATCTGGTCGCACAGTTTGGTGAAGGCCTCGGAGATGTTTGTAAACGTTTTTAGACTTATGTTTCACTTCTGATATTTCGTTGAAAGTTAATATTTCGCGAGGTCGTGCAGCAATGTTAATGCCTGAAATATTTGTCAATTGTTCCTCAAGAGAGTTGCTATTGTTGAATATTACATTTCTTATAGTGCTTTCACATGGATGTTCACTTTTGACAGGTAGTTTGGTATAAAGCTGTTGGTGTAGGAGTTGTCATAGGGTAAGTAGTGGTGAGAGTTTTACACATACAAAAGCCTACTATTGAAAATAATTTAAGTAAAATATATGAAACCTTTACACAAATTAATTTGTTATAATCATTTGAAGGATCCTGACCCTACTCTCAGAACGAGAATTTAGAAATAAAATATTTCAAAAAAAATTAATTAAAATTTTCCAGAAATTATACAGGTCTCTGAATTGTTCTCAGGAGATAATTTTCAGTTAAGACATGACATAAAATCGTTAGTGAAGACTAAATACTGTGCTAAAAGTCCGTTTCTTAAAATTGTTTGAAGAGAAGACCTCCAATACCAAAACATTCTGCTTTTATTAGGAAATCTTCTGAGATATCGAAAAACGCATTATTAGCGGCTGAAACGGCTAAAAACACTATTTCAAGACACTGACGTAAGTATTTCTATTACCTATCTGATCTTGCACTCACGAAGAGAGTTTCAGTCATGAATCTGGTCGCACAGTTTGGTGAAGGCCTCGGAGATGTTTGTAAACGTTTTTAGACTTATGTTTCACTTCTGATATTTCGTTGAAAGTTAATATTTCGCGAGGTCGTGCAGCAATGTTAATGCCTGAAATATTTGTCAATTGTTCCTCAAGAGAGTTGCTATTGTTGAATATTACATTTCTTATAGTGCTTTCACATGGATGTTCACTTTTGACAGGTAGTTTGGTATAAAGCTGTTGGTGTAGGAGTTGTCATAGGGTAAGTAGTGGTGAGAGTTTTACACATACAAAAGCCTACTATTAAAATAATTTAAGTAAAATATATGAAACCTTTACACAAATTAATTTCTTATAATCATTTTAAGGATCCTGACCCTACTCTCAGAACGAGAATTTAGAAATAAAATATTTTCAAAAAAAATTAATTAAAATTTTCCAGAAATTATACAGGTCTCTGAATTGTTCTCAGGAGATAATTTTCAGTTAAGACATGACATAAAATCGTTAGTGAAGACTAAATACTGTGCTAAAAGTCCGTTTCTTAAAATTGTTCGAAGAGAAGACCTCCAATACCAAAACATTCTGCTTTTATTAGGAAATCTTCTGAGATATCGAAAAACGCATTATTAGCGGCTGAAACGGCTAAAAACACTATTTCAAGACACTGACGTAAGTATTTCTATTACCTATCTGATCTTGCACTCACGAAGAGAGTTTCAGTCATGAATCTGGTCGCACAGTTTGGTGAAGGCCTCGGAGATGTTTGTAAACGTTTTTAGACTTATGTTTCACTTCTGATATTTCGTTGAAAGTTAATATTTCGCGAGGTCGTGCAGCAATGTTAATGCCTGAAATATTTGTCAATTGTTCCTCAAGAGAGTTGCTATTGTTGAATATTACATTTCTTATAGTGCTTTCACATGGATGTTCACTTTTGACAGGTAGTTTGGTATAAAGCTGTTGGTGTAGGAGTTGTCATAGGGTAAGTAGTGGTGAGAGTTTTACACATACAAAAGCCTACTATTAAAATAATTTAAGTAAAATATATGAAACCTTTACACAAATTAATTTCTTATAATCATTTTAAGGATCCTGACCCTACTCTCAGAACGAGAATTTAGAAATAAAATATTTTCAAAAAAAATTAATTAAAATTTTCCAGAAATTATACAGGTCTCTGAATTGTTCTCAGGAGATAATTTTCAGTTAAGACATGACATAAAATCGTTAGTGAAGACTAAATACTGTGCTAAAAGTCCGTTTCTTAAAATTGTTTGAAGAGAAGACCTCCAATACCAAAACATTCTGCTTTTATTAGGAAATCTTCTGAGATATCGAAAAACGCATTATTAGCGGCTGAAACGGCTAAAAACACTATTTCAAGACACTGACGTAAGTATTTCTATTACCTATCTGATCTTGCACTCACGAAGAGAGTTTCAGTCATGAATCTGGTCGCACAGTTTGGTGAAGGCCTCGGAGATGTTTGTAAACGTTTTTAGACTTATGTTTCACTTCTGATATTTCGTTGAAAGTTAATATTTCGCGAGGTCGTGCAGCAATGTTAATGCCTGAAATATTTGTCAATTGTTCCTCAAGAGAGTTGCTATTGTTGAATATTACATTTCTTATAGTGCTTTCACATGGATGTTCACTTTTGACAGGTAGTTTGGTATAAAGCTGTTGGTGTAGGAGTTGTCATAGGGTAAGTAGTGGTGAGAGTTTTACACATACAAAAGCCTACTATGAAAATAATTTAAGTAAAATATATGAAACCTTTACACAAATTAATTTGTTATAATCATTTTAAGGATCCTGATCCTACTCTCAGAACCAGAATTTAGAAAAAAATAATTTCAAAAATAAAAAAATTTAAACTTTCCAGAAATTTTACAGGTCTGTGAATTGTTCTCAGGAGAAAATTTTCAGTTATGACATTACATAAAATCGCTAGTGAAGACTAAATACTTTGCTAAAAGTCCATTTATTATATTTGTTCGAAGAGAAGATCTCCAATAGCAAACGGCAAAAAACACTATTTCAAGACACTGAGGTGAATACTTCCTTTACCTCTCTGATCTTGCACCCACGAAGAGAAATTCACTCATAACACTTGCCGCACAGTTTGGTGAAGGCATCGGAGATGTCCGTAAACGTTTTTAGACATTTGTTTTACTTCTGATATTTCGTTGAAAGTTAATATTTCGCGAGGTCGTGCAGCAATGTTAATGCCAGAAATATTTGTCAATACTTCCTCAAGAGAATTGCCTATTGTTGAATATTACATTTCTTATAGTGCTTTCACATGGATGTTCACTTTTGACAGGTAGTTTGGTATAAAGCTGTTGGTGTAGGAGTTGTCATAGGGTAAGTAGTGGTGAGAGTTTTACACATACAAAAGCCTACTATTAAAATAATTTAAGTAAAATATATGAAACCTTTACACAAATTAATTTCTTATAATCATTTTAAGGATCCTGACCCTACTCTCAGAACGAGAATTTAGAAATAAAATATTTTCAAAAAAAATTAATTAAAATTTTCCAGAAATTATACAGGTCTCTGAATTGTTCTCAGGAGATAATTTTCAGTTAAGACATGACATAAAATCGTTAGTGAAGACTAAATACTGTGCTAAAAGTCCGTTTCTTAAAATTGTTTGAAGAGAAGACCTCCAATACCAAAACATTCTGCTTTTATTAGGAAATCTTCTGAGATATCGAAAAACGCATTATTAGCGGCTGAAACGGCTAAAAACACTATTTCAAGACACTGACGTAAGTATTTCTATTACCTATCTGATCTTGCACTCACGAAGAGAGTTTCAGTCATGAATCTGGTCGCACAGTTTGGTGAAGGCCTCGGAGATGTTTGTAAACGTTTTTAGACTTATGTTTCACTTCTGATATTTCGTTGAAAGTTAATATTTCGCGAGGTCGTGCAGCAATGTTAATGCCTGAAATATTTGTCAATTGTTCCTCAAGAGAGTTGCTATTGTTGAATATTACATTTCTTATAGTGCTTTCACATGGATGTTCACTTTTGACAGGTAGTTTGGTATAAAGCTGTTGGTGTAGGAGTTGTCATAGGGTAAGTAGTGGTGAGAGTTTTACACATACAAAAGCCTACTATGAAAATAATTTAAGTAAAATATATGAAACCTTTACACAAATTAATTTGTTATAATCATTTTAAGGATCCTGATCCTACTCTCAGAACCAGAATTTAGAAAAAAATAATTTCAAAAATAAAAAAATTTAAACTTTCCAGAAATTTTACAGGTCTGTGAATTGTTCTCAGGAGAAAATTTTCAGTTATGACATTACATAAAATCGCTAGTGAAGACTAAATACTTTGCTAAAAGTCCATTTATTATATTTGTTCGAAGAGAAGATCTCCAATAGCAAACGGCAAAAAACACTATTTCAAGACACTGAGGTGAATACTTCCTTTACCTCTCTGATCTTGCACCCACGAAGAGAAATTCACTCATAACACTTGCCGCACAGTTTGGTGAAGGCATCGGAGATGTCCGTAAACGTTTTTAGACATTTGTTTTACTTCTGATATTTCGTTGAAAGTTAATATTTCGCGAGGTCGTGCAGCAATGTTAATGCCATGAAATATTTGTCAATACTTCCTCAAGAGAATTGCCTTTGTTGAATATTACATTTCTTATAGTGCTTTCACATGGATGTTCACTTTTGACAGGTAGTTTGGTATAAAGCTGTTGGTGTAGGAGTTGTCATAGGGTAAGTAGTGGTGAGAGTTTTACACATACAAAAGCCTACTATTGAAAATAATTTAAGTAAAATATATGAAACCTTTACACAAATTAATTTGTTATAATCATTTGAAGGAATCCTGACCCTACTCTCAGAACCAGAATTTAGAAATAAAATAATTTCAAAAAAAAATTAATTAAAATTTTCCAGAAATTATACAGGTCTCTGAATTGTTCTCAGGAGATAATTTTCAGTTAAGACATGACATAAAATCGTTAGTGAAGACTAAATACTGTGCTAAAAGTCCGTTTCTTAAAATTGTTTGAAGAGAAGACCTCCAATACCAAAACATTCTGCTTTTATTAGGAAATCTTCTGAGATATCGAAAAACGCATTATTAGCGGCTGAAACGGCTAAAAACACTATTTCAAGACACTGACGTAAGTATTTCTATTACCTATCTGATCTTGCACTCACGAAGAGAGTTTCAGTCATGAATCTGGTCGCACAGTTTGGTGAAGGCCTCGGAGATGTTTGTAAACGTTTTTAGACTTATGTTTCACTTCTGATATTTCGTTGAAAGTTAATATTTCGCGAGGTCGTGCAGCAATGTTAATGCCTGAAATATTTGTCAATTGTTCCTCAAGAGAGTTGCTATTGTTGAATATTACATTTCTTATAGTGCTTTCACATGGATGTTCACTTTTGACAGGTAGTTTGGTATAAAGCTGTTGGTGTAGGAGTTGTCATAGGGTAAGTAGTGGTGAGAGTTTTACACATACAAAAGCCTACTATTAAAATAATTTAAGTAAAATATATGAAACCTTTACACAAATTAATTTCTTATAATCATTTTAAGGATCCTGACCCTACTCTCAGAACGAGAATTTAGAAATAAAATAATTTTCAAAAAAAAATTAATTAAAATTTTCCAGAAATTATACAGGTCTCTGAATTGTTCTCAGGAGATAATTTTCAGTTAAGACATGACATAAAATCGTTAGTGAAGACTAAATACTGTGCTAAAAGTCCGTTTCTTAAAATTGTTTGAAGAGAAGACCTCCAATACCAAAACATTCTGCTTTTATTAGGAAATCTTCTGAGATATCGAAAAACGCATTATTAGCGGCTGAAACGGCTAAAAACACTATTTCAAGACACTGACGTAAGTATTTCTATTACCTATCTGATCTTGCACTCACGAAGAGAGTTTCAGTCATGAATCTGGTCGCACAGTTTGGTGAAGGCCTCGGAGATGTTTGTAAACGTTTTTAGACTTATGTTTCACTTCTGATATTTCGTTGAAAGTTAATATTTCGCGAGGTCGTGCAGCAATGTTAATGCCTGAAATATTTGTCAATTGTTCCTCAAGAGAGTTGCTATTGTTGAATATTACATTTCTTATAGTGCTTTCACATGGATGTTCACTTTTGACAGGTAGTTTGGTATAAAGCTGTTGGTGTAGGAGTTGTCATAGGGTAAGTAGTGGTGAGAGTTTTACACATACAAAAGCCTACTATTAAAATAATTTAAGTAAAATATATGAAACCTTTACACAAATTAATTTCTTATAATCATTTTAAGGATCCTGACCCTACTCTCAGAACGAGAATTTAGAAATAAAATATTTTCAAAAAAAATTAATTAAAATTTTCCAGAAATTATACAGGTCTCTGAATTGTTCTCAGGAGATAATTTTCAGTTAAGACATGACATAAAATCGTTAGTGAAGACTAAATACTGTGCTAAAAGTCCGTTTCTTAAAATTGTTTGAAGAGAAGACCTCCAATACCAAAACATTCTGCTTTTATTAGGAAATCTTCTGAGATATCGAAAAACGCATTATTAGCGGCTGAAACGGCTAAAAACACTATTTCAAGACACTGACGTAAGTATTTCTATTACCTATCTGATCTTGCACTCACGAAGAGAGTTTCAGTCATGAATCTGGTCGCACAGTTTGGTGAAGGCCTCGGAGATGTTTGTAAACGTTTTTAGACTTATGTTTCACTTCTGATATTTCGTTGAAAGTTAATATTTCGCGAGGTCGTGCAGCAATGTTAATGCCTGAAATATTTGTCAATTGTTCCTCAAGAGAGTTGCTATTGTTGAATATTACATTTCTTATAGTGCTTTCACATGGATGTTCACTTTTGACAGGTAGTTTGGTATAAAGCTGTTGGTGTAGGAGTTGTCATAGGGTAAGTAGTGGTGAGAGTTTTACACATACAAAAGCCTACTATGAAAATAATTTAAGTAAAATATATGAAACCTTTACACAAATTAATTTGTTATAATCATTTTAAGGATCCTGATCCTACTCTCAGAACCAGAATTTAGAAAAAAATAATTTCAAAAATAAAAAAATTTAAACTTTCCAGAAATTTTACAGGTCTGTGAATTGTTCTCAGGAGAAAATTTTCAGTTATGACATTACATAAAATCGCTAGTGAAGACTAAATACTTTGCTAAAAGTCCATTTATTATATTTGTTCGAAGAGAAGATCTCCAATAGCAAACGGCAAAAAACACTATTTCAAGACACTGAGGTGAATACTTCCTTTACCTCTCTGATCTTGCACCCACGAAGAGAAATTCACTCATAACACTTGCCGCACAGTTTGGTGAAGGCATCGGAGATGTCCGTAAACGTTTTTAGACATTTGTTTTACTTCTGATATTTCGTTGAAAGTTAATATTTCGCGAGGTCGTGCAGCAATGTTAATGCCAGAAATATTTGTCAATACTTCCTCAAGAGAATTGCCTTTGTTGAATATTACATTTCTTATAGTGCTTTCACATGGATGTTCACTTTTGACAGGTAGTTTGGTATAAAGCTGTTGGTGTAGGAGTTGTCATAGGGTAAGTAGTGGTGAGAGTTTTACACATACAAAAGCCTACTATTGAAAATAATTTAAGTAAAATATATGAAACCTTTACACAAATTAATTTGTTATAATCATTTGAAGGAACCTGACCCTACTCTCAGAACCAGAATTTAGAAAAAAATTAATTTCAAAAAAAAATTAATTAAAATTTTCGAGAAATTTTACAGGTCTCTGAATTGTTCTCAGGAGAAAATTTTCAGTTAAGACATGACATAAAATCGTTAGTGAAGACTAAATACTGTGCTAAAAGTCCGTTTCTTAAAATTGTTTGAAGAGAAGACCTCCAATACCAAAACATTCTGCTTTTATTAGGAAATCTTCTGAGATATCGAAAAACGCATTATTAGCGGCTGAAACGGCTAAAAACACTATTTCAAGACACTGACGTAAGTATTTCTATTACCTATCTGATCTTGCACTCACGAAGAGAGTTTCAGTCATGAATCTGGTCGCACAGTTTGGTGAAGGCCTCGGAGATGTTTGTAAACGTTTTTAGACTTATGTTTCACTTCTGATATTTCGTTGAAAGTTAATATTTCGCGAGGTCGTGCAGCAATGTTAATGCCTGAAATATTTGTCAATTGTTCCTCAAGAGAGTTGCTATTGTTGAATATTACATTTCTTATAGTGCTTTCACATGGATGTTCACTTTTGACAGGTAGTTTGGTATAAAGCTGTTGGTGTAGGAGTTGTCATAGGGTAAGTAGTGGTGAGAGTTTTACACATACAAAAGCCTACTATTAAAATAATTTAAGTAAAATATATGAAACCTTTACACAAATTAATTTCTTATAATCATTTTAAGGATCCTGACCCTACTCTCAGAACGAGAATTTAGAAATAAAATATTTTCAAAAAAAATTAATTAAAATTTTCCAGAAATTATACAGGTCTCTGAATTGTTCTCAGGAGATAATTTTCAGTTAAGACATGACATAAAATCGTTAGTGAAGACTAAATACTGTGCTAAAAGTCCGTTTCTTAAAATTGTTTGAAGAGAAGACCTCCAATACCAAAACATTCTGCTTTTATTAGGAAATCTTCTGAGATATCGAAAAACGCATTATTAGCGGCTGAAACGGCTAAAAACACTATTTCAAGACACTGACGTAAGTATTTCTATTACCTATCTGATCTTGCACTCACGAAGAGAGTTTCAGTCATGAATCTGGTCGCACAGTTTGGTGAAGGCCTCGGAGATGTTTGTAAACGTTTTTAGACTTATGTTTCACTTCTGATATTTCGTTGAAAGTTAATATTTCGCGAGGTCGTGCAGCAATGTTAATGCCTGAAATATTTGTCAATTGTTCCTCAAGAGAGTTGCTATTGTTGAATATTACATTTCTTATAGTGCTTTCACATGGATGTTCACTTTTGACAGGTAGTTTGGTATAAAGCTGTTGGTGTAGGAGTTGTCATAGGGTAAGTAGTGGTGAGAGTTTTACACATACAAAAGCCTACTATTAAAATAATTTAAGTAAAATATATGAAACCTTTACACAAATTAATTTGTTATAATCATTTTAAGGATCCTGACCCTACTCTCAGAACGAGAATTTAGAAATAAAATATTTTCAAAAAAAATTAATTAAAATTTTCCAGAAATTATACAGGTCTCTGAATTGTTCTCAGGAGATAATTTTCAGTTAAGACATGACATAAAATCGTTAGTGAAGACTAAATACTGTGCTAAAAGTCCGTTTCTTAAAATTGTTTGAAGAGAAGACCTCCAATACCAAAACATTCTGCTTTTATTAGGAAATCTTCTGAGATATCGAAAAACGCATTATTAGCGGCTGAAACGGCTAAAAACACTATTTCAAGACACTGACGTAAGTATTTCTATTACCTATCTGATCTTGCACTCACGAAGAGAGTTTCAGTCATGAATCTGGTCGCACAGTTTGGTGAAGGCCTCGGAGATGTTTGTAAACGTTTTTAGACTTATGTTTCACTTCTGATATTTCGTTGAAAGTTAATATTTCGCGAGGTCGTGCAGCAATGTTAATGCCTGAAATATTTGTCAATTGTTCCTCAAGAGAGTTGCTATTGTTGAATATTACATTTCTTATAGTGCTTTCACATGGATGTTCACTTTTGACAGGTAGTTTGGTATAAAGCTGTTGGTGTAGGAGTTGTCATAGGGTAAGTAGTGGTGAGAGTTTTACACATACAAAAGCCTACTATGAAAATAATTTAAGTAAAATATATGAAACCTTTACACAAATTAATTTGTTATAATCATTTTAAGGATCCTGATCCTACTCTCAGAACCAGAATTTAGAAAAAAATAATTTCAAAAATAAAAAAATTTAAACTTTCCAGAAATTTTACAGGTCTGTGAATTGTTCTCAGGAGAAAATTTTCAGTTATGACATTACATAAAATCGCTAGTGAAGACTAAATACTTTGCTAAAAGTCCATTTATTATATTTGTTCGAAGAGAAGATCTCCAATAGCAAACGGCAAAAAACACTATTTCAAGACACTGAGGTGAATACTTCCTTTACCTCTCTGATCTTGCACCCACGAAGAGAAATTCACTCATAACACTTGCCGCACAGTTTGGTGAAGGCATCGGAGATGTCCGTAAACGTTTTTAGACATTTGTTTTACTTCTGATATTTCGTTGAAAGTTAATATTTCGCGAGGTCGTGCAGCAATGTTAATGCCATGAAATATTTGTCAATACTTCCTCAAGAGAATTGCCTATTGTTGAATATTACATTTCTTATAGTGCTTTCACATGGATGTTCACTTTTGACAGGTAGTTTGGTATAAAGCTGTTGGTGTAGGAGTTGTCATAGGGTAAGTAGTGGTGAGAGTTTTACACATACAAAAGCCTACTATTAAAATAATTTAAGTAAAATATATGAAACCTTTACACAAATTAATTTCTTATAATCATTTTAAGGATCCTGACCCTACTCTCAGAACGAGAATTTAGAAATAAAATATTTTCAAAAAAAATTAATTAAAATTTTCCAGAAATTATACAGGTCTCTGAATTGTTCTCAGGAGATAATTTTCAGTTAAGACATGACATAAAATCGTTAGTGAAGACTAAATACTGTGCTAAAAGTCCGTTTCTTAAAATTGTTTGAAGAGAAGACCTCCAATACCAAAACATTCTGCTTTTATTAGGAAATCTTCTGAGATATCGAAAAACGCATTATTAGCGGCTGAAACGGCTAAAAACACTATTTCAAGACACTGACGTAAGTATTTCTATTACCTATCTGATCTTGCACTCACGAAGAGAGTTTCAGTCATGAATCTGGTCGCACAGTTTGGTGAAGGCCTCGGAGATGTTTGTAAACGTTTTTAGACTTATGTTTCACTTCTGATATTTCGTTGAAAGTTAATATTTCGCGAGGTCGTGCAGCAATGTTAATGCCTGAAATATTTGTCAATTGTTCCTCAAGAGAGTTGCTATTGTTGAATATTACATTTCTTATAGTGCTTTCACATGGATGTTCACTTTTGACAGGTAGTTTGGTATAAAGCTGTTGGTGTAGGAGTTGTCATAGGGTAAGTAGTGGTGAGAGTTTTACACATACAAAAGCCTACTATGAAAATAATTTAAGTAAAATATATGAAACCTTTACACAAATTAATTTGTTATAATCATTTTAAGGATCCTGATCCTACTCTCAGAACCAGAATTTAGAAAAAAATAATTTCAAAAATAAAAAAATTTAAACTTTCCAGAAATTTTACAGGTCTGTGAATTGTTCTCAGGAGAAAATTTTCAGTTATGACATTACATAAAATCGCTAGTGAAGACTAAATACTTTGCTAAAAGTCCATTTATTATATTTGTTCGAAGAGAAGATCTCCAATAGCAAACGGCAAAAAACACTATTTCAAGACACTGAGGTGAATACTTCCTTTACCTCTCTGATCTTGCACCCACGAAGAGAAATTCACTCATAACACTTGCCGCACAGTTTGGTGAAGGCATCGGAGATGTCCGTAAACGTTTTTAGACATTTGTTTTACTTCTGATATTTCGTTGAAAGTTAATATTTCGCGAGGTCGTGCAGCAATGTTAATGCCAGAAATATTTGTCAATACTTCCTCAAGAGAATTGCCTTTGTTGAATATTACATTTCTTATAGTGCTTTCACATGGATGTTCACTTTTGACAGGTAGTTTGGTATAAAGCTGTTGGTGTAGGAGTTGTCATAGGGTAAGTAGTGGTGAGAGTTTTACACATACAAAAGCCTACTATTAAAATAATTTAAGTAAAATATATGAAACCTTTACACAAATTAATTTGTTATAATCATTTTAAGGATCCTGACCCTACTCTCAGAACGAGAATTTAGAAATAAAATATTTCAAAAAAAATTAATTAAAATTTTCCAGAAATTATACAGGTCTCTGAATTGTTCTCAGGAGATAATTTTCAGTTAAGACATGACATAAAATCGTTAGTGAAGACTAAATACTGTGCTAAAAGTCCGTTTCTTAAAATTGTTTGAAGAGAAGACCTCCAATACCAAAACATTCTGCTTTTATTAGGAAATCTTCTGAGATATCGAAAAACGCATTATTAGCGGCTGAAACGGCTAAAAACACTATTTCAAGACACTGACGTAAGTATTTCTATTACCTATCTGATCTTGCACTCACGAAGAGAGTTTCAGTCATGAATCTGGTCGCACAGTTTGGTGAAGGCCTCGGAGATGTTTGTAAACGTTTTTAGACTTATGTTTCACTTCTGATATTTCGTTGAAAGTTAATATTTCGCGAGGTCGTGCAGCAATGTTAATGCCTGAAATATTTGTCAATTGTTCCTCAAGAGAGTTGCTATTGTTGAATATTACATTTCTTATAGTGCTTTCACATGGATGTTCACTTTTGACAGGTAGTTTGGTATAAAGCTGTTGGTGTAGGAGTTGTCATAGGGTAAGTAGTGGTGAGAGTTTTACACATACAAAAGCCTACTATGAAAATAATTTAAGTAAAATATATGAAACCTTTACACAAATTAATTTGTTATAATCATTTTAAGGATCCTGATCCTACTCTCAGAACCAGAATTTAGAAAAAAATAATTTCAAAAATAAAAAAATTTAAACTTTCCAGAAATTTTACAGGTCTGTGAATTGTTCTCAGGAGAAAATTTTCAGTTATGACATTACATAAAATCGCTAGTGAAGACTAAATACTTTGCTAAAAGTCCATTTATTATATTTGTTCGAAGAGAAGATCTCCAATAGCAAACGGCAAAAAACACTATTTCAAGACACTGAGGTGAATACTTCCTTTACCTCTCTGATCTTGCACCCACGAAGAGAAATTCACTCATAACACTTGCCGCACAGTTTGGTGAAGGCATCGGAGATGTCCGTAAACGTTTTTAGACATTTGTTTTACTTCTGATATTTCGTTGAAAGTTAATATTTCGCGAGGTCGTGCAGCAATGTTAATGCCAGAAATATTTGTCAATACTTCCTCAAGAGAATTGCCTTTGTTGAATATTACATTTCTTATAGTGCTTTCACATGGATGTTCACTTTTGACAGGTAGTTTGGTATAAAGCTGTTGGTGTAGGAGTTGTCATAGGGTAAGTAGTGGTGAGAGTTTTACACATAAAAAAGCCTACTATTAAAATAATTTAAGTAAAATATATGAAACCTTTACACAAATTAATTTCTTATAATCATTTTAAGGATCCTGACCCTACTCTCAGAACGAGAATTTAGAAATAAAATATTTTCAAAAAAAATTAATTAAAATTTTCCAGAAATTATACAGGTCTCTGAATTGTTCTCAGGAGATAATTTTCAGTTAAGACATGACATAAAATCGTTAGTGAAGACTAAATACTGTGCTAAAAGTCCGTTTCTTAAAATTGTTTGAAGAGAAGACCTCCAATACCAAAACATTCTGCTTTTATTAGGAAATCTTCTGAGATATCGAAAAACGCATTATTAGCGGCTGAAACGGCTAAAAACACTATTTCAAGACACTGACGTAAGTATTTCTATTACCTATCTGATCTTGCACTCACGAAGAGAGTTTCAGTCATGAATCTGGTCGCACAGTTTGGTGAAGGCCTCGGAGATGTTTGTAAACGTTTTTAGACTTATGTTTCACTTCTGATATTTCGTTGAAAGTTAATATTTCGCGAGGTCGTGCAGCAATGTTAATGCCTGAAATATTTGTCAATTGTTCCTCAAGAGAGTTGCTATTGTTGAATATTACATTTCTTATAGTGCTTTCACATGGATGTTCACTTTTGACAGGTAGTTTGGTATAAAGCTGTTGGTGTAGGAGTTGTCATAGGGTAAGTAGTGGTGAGAGTTTTACACATACAAAAGCCTACTATGAAAATAATTTAAGTAAAATATATGAAACCTTTACACAAATTAATTTGTTATAATCATTTTAAGGATCCTGATCCTACTCTCAGAACCAGAATTTAGAAAAAAATAATTTCAAAAATAAAAAAATTTAAACTTTCCAGAAATTTTACAGGTCTGTGAATTGTTCTCAGGAGAAAATTTTCAGTTATGACATTACATAAAATCGCTAGTGAAGACTAAATACTTTGCTAAAAGTCCATTTATTATATTTGTTCGAAGAGAAGATCTCCAATAGCAAACGGCAAAAAACACTATTTCAAGACACTGAGGTGAATACTTCCTTTACCTCTCTGATCTTGCACCCACGAAGAGAAATTCACTCATAACACTTGCCGCACAGTTTGGTGAAGGCATCGGAGATGTCCGTAAACGTTTTTAGACATTTGTTTTACTTCTGATATTTCGTTGAAAGTTAATATTTCGCGAGGTCGTGCAGCAATGTTAATGCCAGAAATATTTGTCAATACTTCCTCAAGAGAATTGCCTTTGTTGAATATTACATTTCTTATAGTGCTTTCACATGGATGTTCACTTTTGACAGGTAGTTTGGTATAAAGCTGTTGGTGTAGGAGTTGTCATAGGGTAAGTAGTGGTGAGAGTTTTACACATAAAAAAGCCTACTATTGAAAATAATTTAAGTAAAATATATGAAACCTTTACACAAATTAATTTGTTATAATCATTTGAAGGATCCTGACCCTACTCTCAGAACCAGAATTTAGAAATAAAATTAATTTCAAAAAAAAATTAATTAAAATTTTCCGAGAAATTATACAGGTCTCTGAATTGTTCTCAGGAGATAATTTTCAGTTAAGACATGACATAAAATCGTTAGTGAAGACTAAATACTGTGCTAAAAGTCCGTTTCTTAAAATTGTTTGAAGAGAAGACCTCCAATACCAAAACATTCTGCTTTTATTAGGAAATCTTCTGAGATATCGAAAAACGCATTATTAGCGGCTGAAACGGCTAAAAACACTATTTCAAGACACTGACGTAAGTATTTCTATTACCTATCTGATCTTGCACTCACGAAGAGAGTTTCAGTCATGAATCTGGTCGCACAGTTTGGTGAAGGCCTCGGAGATGTTTGTAAACGTTTTTAGACTTATGTTTCACTTCTGATATTTCGTTGAAAGTTAATATTTCGCGAGGTCGTGCAGCAATGTTAATGCCTGAAATATTTGTCAATTGTTCCTCAAGAGAGTTGCTATTGTTGAATATTACATTTCTTATAGTGCTTTCACATGGATGTTCACTTTTGACAGGTAGTTTGGTATAAAGCTGTTGGTGTAGGAGTTGTCATAGGGTAAGTAGTGGTGAGAGTTTTACACATACAAAAGCCTACTATTAAAATAATTTAAGTAAAATATATGAAACCTTTACACAAATTAATTTCTTATAATCATTTTAAGGATCCTGACCCTACTCTCAGAACGAGAATTTAGAAATAAAATATTTCAAAAAAAATTAATTAAAATTTTCCAGAAATTATACAGGTCTCTGAATTGTTCTCAGGAGATAATTTTCAGTTAAGACATGACATAAAATCGTTAGTGAAGACTAAATACTGTGCTAAAAGTCCGTTTCTTAAAATTGTTTGAAGAGAAGACCTCCAATACCAAAACATTCTGCTTTTATTAGGAAATCTTCTGAGATATCGAAAAACGCATTATTAGCGGCTGAAACGGCTAAAAACACTATTTCAAGACACTGACGTAAGTATTTCTATTACCTATCTGATCTTGCACTCACGAAGAGAGTTTCAGTCATGAATCTGGTCGCACAGTTTGGTGAAGGCCTCGGAGATGTTTGTAAACGTTTTTAGACTTATGTTTCACTTCTGATATTTCGTTGAAAGTTAATATTTCGCGAGGTCGTGCAGCAATGTTAATGCCTGAAATATTTGTCAATTGTTCCTCAAGAGAGTTGCTATTGTTGAATATTACATTTCTTATAGTGCTTTCACATGGATGTTCACTTTTGACAGGTAGTTTGGTATAAAGCTGTTGGTGTAGGAGTTGTCATAGGGTAAGTAGTGGTGAGAGTTTTACACATACAAAAGCCTACTATTAAAATAATTTAAGTAAAATATATGAAACCTTTACACAAATTAATTTCTTATAATCATTTTAAGGATCCTGACCCTACTCTCAGAACGAGAATTTAGAAATAAAATATTTCAAAAAAAATTAATTAAAATTTTCCAGAAATTATACAGGTCTCTGAATTGTTCTCAGGAGATAATTTTCAGTTAAGACATGACATAAAATCGTTAGTGAAGACTAAATACTGTGCTAAAAGTCCGTTTCTTAAAATTGTTTGAAGAGAAGACCTCCAATACCAAAACATTCTGCTTTTATTAGGAAATCTTCTGAGATATCGAAAAACGCATTATTAGCGGCTGAAACGGCTAAAAACACTATTTCAAGACACTGACGTAAGTATTTCTATTACCTATCTGATCTTGCACTCACGAAGAGAGTTTCAGTCATGAATCTGGTCGCACAGTTTGGTGAAGGCCTCGGAGATGTTTGTAAACGTTTTTAGACTTATGTTTCACTTCTGATATTTCGTTGAAAGTTAATATTTCGCGAGGTCGTGCAGCAATGTTAATGCCTGAAATATTTGTCAATTGTTCCTCAAGAGAGTTGCTATTGTTGAATATTACATTTCTTATAGTGCTTTCACATGGATGTTCACTTTTGACAGGTAGTTTGGTATAAAGCTGTTGGTGTAGGAGTTGTCATAGGGTAAGTAGTGGTGAGAGTTTTACACATACAAAAGCCTACTATGAAAATAATTTAAGTAAAATATATGAAACCTTTACACAAATTAATTTGTTATAATCATTTTAAGGATCCTGATCCTACTCTCAGAACCAGAATTTAGAAAAAAATAATTTCAAAAATAAAAAAATTTAAACTTTCCAGAAATTTTACAGGTCTGTGAATTGTTCTCAGGAGAAAATTTTCAGTTATGACATTACATAAAATCGCTAGTGAAGACTAAATACTTTGCTAAAAGTCCATTTATTATATTTGTTCGAAGAGAAGATCTCCAATAGCAAACGGCAAAAAACACTATTTCAAGACACTGAGGTGAATACTTCCTTTACCTCTCTGATCTTGCACCCACGAAGAGAAATTCACTCATAACACTTGCCGCACAGTTTGGTGAAGGCATCGGAGATGTCCGTAAACGTTTTTAGACATTTGTTTTACTTCTGATATTTCGTTGAAAGTTAATATTTCGCGAGGTCGTGCAGCAATGTTAATGCCAGAAATATTTGTCAATACTTCCTCAAGAGAATTGCCTTTGTTGAATATTACATTTCTTATAGTGCTTTCACATGGATGTTCACTTTTGACAGGTAGTTTGGTATAAAGCTGTTGGTGTAGGAGTTGTCATAGGGTAAGTAGTGGTGAGAGTTTTACACATAAAAAAGCCTACTATTAAAATAATTTAAGTAAAATATATGAAACCTTTACACAAATTAATTTGTTATAATCATTTTAAGGATCCTGACCCTACTCTCAGAACGAGAATTTAGAAATAAAATATTTTCAAAAAAAATTAATTAAAATTTTCCAGAAATTATACAGGTCTCTGAATTGTTCTCAGGAGATAATTTTCAGTTAAGACATGACATAAAATCGTTAGTGAAGACTAAATACTGTGCTAAAAGTCCGTTTCTTAAAATTGTTTGAAGAGAAGACCTCCAATACCAAAACATTCTGCTTTTATTAGGAAATCTTCTGAGATATCGAAAAACGCATTATTAGCGGCTGAAACGGCTAAAAACACTATTTCAAGACACTGACGTAAGTATTTCTATTACCTATCTGATCTTGCACTCACGAAGAGAGTTTCAGTCATGAATCTGGTCGCACAGTTTGGTGAAGGCCTCGGAGATGTTTGTAAACGTTTTTAGACTTATGTTTCACTTCTGATATTTCGTTGAAAGTTAATATTTCGCGAGGTCGTGCAGCAATGTTAATGCCTGAAATATTTGTCAATTGTTCCTCAAGAGAGTTGCTATTGTTGAATATTACATTTCTTATAGTGCTTTCACATGGATGTTCACTTTTGACAGGTAGTTTGGTATAAAGCTGTTGGTGTAGGAGTTGTCATAGGGTAAGTAGTGGTGAGAGTTTTACACATACAAAAGCCTACTATTAAAATAATTTAAGTAAAATATATGAAACCTTTACACAAATTAATTTCTTATAATCATTTTAAGGATCCTGACCCTACTCTCAGAACGAGAATTTAGAAATAAAATATTTTCAAAAAAAAATTAATTAAAATTTTCCAGAAATTATACAGGTCTCTGAATTGTTCTCAGGAGATAATTTTCAGTTAAGACATGACATAAAATCGTTAGTGAAGACTAAATACTGTGCTAAAAGTCCGTTTCTTAAAATTGTTTGAAGAGAAGACCTCCAATACCAAAACATTCTGCTTTTATTAGGAAATCTTCTGAGATATCGAAAAACGCATTATTAGCGGCTGAAACGGCTAAAAACACTATTTCAAGACACTGACGTAAGTATTTCTATTACCTATCTGATCTTGCACTCACGAAGAGAGTTTCAGTCATGAATCTGGTCGCACAGTTTGGTGAAGGCCTCGGAGATGTTTGTAAACGTTTTTAGACTTATGTTTCACTTCTGATATTTCGTTGAAAGTTAATATTTCGCGAGGTCGTGCAGCAATGTTAATGCCTGAAATATTTGTCAATTGTTCCTCAAGAGAGTTGCTATTGTTGAATATTACATTTCTTATAGTGCTTTCACATGGATGTTCACTTTTGACAGGTAGTTTGGTATAAAGCTGTTGGTGTAGGAGTTGTCATAGGGTAAGTAGTGGTGAGAGTTTTACACATACAAAAGCCTACTATGAAAATAATTTAAGTAAAATATATGAAACCTTTACACAAATTAATTTGTTATAATCATTTTAAGGATCCTGATCCTACTCTCAGAACCAGAATTTAGAAAAAAATAATTTCAAAAATAAAAAAATTTAAACTTTCCAGAAATTTTACAGGTCTGTGAATTGTTCTCAGGAGAAAATTTTCAGTTATGACATTACATAAAATCGCTAGTGAAGACTAAATACTTTGCTAAAAGTCCATTTATTATATTTGTTCGAAGAGAAGATCTCCAATAGCAAACGGCAAAAAACACTATTTCAAGACACTGAGGTGAATACTTCCTTTACCTCTCTGATCTTGCACCCACGAAGAGAAATTCACTCATAACACTTGCCGCACAGTTTGGTGAAGGCATCGGAGATGTCCGTAAACGTTTTTAGACATTTGTTTTACTTCTGATATTTCGTTGAAAGTTAATATTTCGCGAGGTCGTGCAGCAATGTTAATGCCAGAAATATTTGTCAATACTTCCTCAAGAGAATTGCCTTTGTTGAATATTACATTTCTTATAGTGCTTTCACATGGATGTTCACTTTTGACAGGTAGTTTGGTATAAAGCTGTTGGTGTAGGAGTTGTCATAGGGTAAGTAGTGGTGAGAGTTTTACAGATAAAAAATCCTACATTGAAAATAATTTAAGTAAAATATATTAAACCTTTACACAAATTAATTTGTTATAATCATTTGAAGGAACCTGACCCTACTCTCAGAACCAGAATTTAGAAAAAAATTAATTTCAAAAAAAAAATAAATTAAAATTTTCGAGAAATTTTACAGGTCTCTGAATTGTTCTCAGGAGAAAATTTTCAGTTAAGACATGACATAAAATCGTTAGTGAAGACTAAATACTGTGCTAAAAGTCCGTTTCTTAAAATTGTTTGAAGAGAAGACCTCCAATACCAAAACATTCTGCTTTTATTAGGAAATCTTCTGAGATATCGAAAAACGCATTATTAGCGGCTGAAACGGCTAAAAACACTATTTCAAGACACTGACGTAAGTATTTCTATTACCTATCTGATCTTGCACTCACGAAGAGAGTTTCAGTCATGAATCTGGTCGCACAGTTTGGTGAAGGCCTCGGAGATGTTTGTAAACGTTTTTAGACTTATGTTTCACTTCTGATATTTCGTTGAAAGTTAATATTTCGCGAGGTCGTGCAGCAATGTTAATGCCTGAAATATTTGTCAATTGTTCCTCAAGAGAGTTGCTATTGTTGAATATTACATTTCTTATAGTGCTTTCACATGGATGTTCACTTTTGACAGGTAGTTTGGTATAAAGCTGTTGGTGTAGGAGTTGTCATAGGGTAAGTAGTGGTGAGAGTTTTACACATACAAAAGCCTACTATTAAAATAATTTAAGTAAAATATATGAAACCTTTACACAAATTAATTTCTTATAATCATTTTAAGGATCCTGACCCTACTCTCAGAACGAGAATTTAGAAATAAAATATTTCAAAAAAAAATTAATTAAAATTTTCCAGAAATTATACAGGTCTCTGAATTGTTCTCAGGAGAAAATTTTCAGTTAAGACATGACATAAAATCGTTAGTGAAGACTAAATACTGTGCTAAAAGTCCGTTTCTTAAAATTGTTTGAAGAGAAGACCTCCAATACCAAAACATTCTGCTTTTATTAGGAAATCTTCTGAGATATCGAAAAACGCATTATTAGCGGCTGAAACGGCTAAAAACACTATTTCAAGACACTGACGTAAGTATTTCTATTACCTATCTGATCTTGCACTCACGAAGAGAGTTTCAGTCATGAATCTGGTCGCACAGTTTGGTGAAGGCCTCGGAGATGTTTGTAAACGTTTTTAGACTTATGTTTCACTTCTGATATTTCGTTGAAAGTTAATATTTCGCGAGGTCGTGCAGCAATGTTAATGCCTGAAATATTTGTCAATTGTTCCTCAAGAGAGTTGCTATTGTTGAATATTACATTTCTTATAGTGCTTTCACATGGATGTTCACTTTTGACAGGTAGTTTGGTATAAAGCTGTTGGTGTAGGAGTTGTCATAGGGTAAGTAGTGGTGAGAGTTTTACACATACAAAAGCCTACTATGAAAATAATTTAAGTAAAATATATGAAACCTTTACACAAATTAATTTGTTATAATCATTTTAAGGATCCTGATCCTACTCTCAGAACCAGAATTTAGAAAAAAATAATTTCAAAAATAAAAAAATTTAAACTTTCCAGAAATTTTACAGGTCTGTGAATTGTTCTCAGGAGAAAATTTTCAGTTATGACATTACATAAAATCGCTAGTGAAGACTAAATACTTTGCTAAAAGTCCATTTATTATATTTGTTCGAAGAGAAGATCTCCAATAGCAAACGGCAAAAAACACTATTTCAAGACACTGAGGTGAATACTTCCTTTACCTCTCTGATCTTGCACCCACGAAGAGAAATTCACTCATAACACTTGCCGCACAGTTTGGTGAAGGCATCGGAGATGTCCGTAAACGTTTTTAGACATTTGTTTTACTTCTGATATTTCGTTGAAAGTTAATATTTCGCGAGGTCGTGCAGCAATGTTAATGCCAGAAATATTTGTCAATACTTCCTCAAGAGAATTGCCTTTGTTGAATATTACATTTCTTATAGTGCTTTCACATGGATGTTCACTTTTGACAGGTAGTTTGGTATAAAGCTGTTGGTGTAGGAGTTGTCATAGGGTAAGTAGTGGTGAGAGTTTTACACATAAAAAATCCTACTATTGAAAATAATTTAAGTAAAATATATGAAACCTTTACACAAATTAATTTCTTATAATCATTTTAAGGATCCTGACCCTACTCTCAGAACGAGAATTTAGAAATAAAATTAATTTCAAAAAAAATTAATTAAAATTTTCCGAGAAATTATACAGGTCTCTGAATTGTTCTCAGGAGATAATTTTCAGTTAAGACATGACATAAAATCGTTAGTGAAGACTAAATACTGTGCTAAAAGTCCGTTTCTTAAAATTGTTTGAAGAGAAGACCTCCAATACCAAAACATTCTGCTTTTATTAGGAAATCTTCTGAGATATCGAAAAACGCATTATTAGCGGCTGAAACGGCTAAAAACACTATTTCAAGACACTGACGTAAGTATTTCTATTACCTATCTGATCTTGCACTCACGAAGAGAGTTTCAGTCATGAATCTGGTCGCACAGTTTGGTGAAGGCCTCGGAGATGTTTGTAAACGTTTTTAGACTTATGTTTCACTTCTGATATTTCGTTGAAAGTTAATATTTCGCGAGGTCGTGCAGCAATGTTAATGCCTGAAATATTTGTCAATTGTTCCTCAAGAGAGTTGCTATTGTTGAATATTACATTTCTTATAGTGCTTTCACATGGATGTTCACTTTTGACAGGTAGTTTGGTATAAAGCTGTTGGTGTAGGAGTTGTCATAGGGTAAGTAGTGGTGAGAGTTTTACACATACAAAAGCCTACTATTAAAATAATTTAAGTAAAATATATGAAACCTTTACACAAATTAATTTCTTATAATCATTTTAAGGATCCTGACCCTACTCTCAGAACGAGAATTTAGAAATAAAATATTTTCAAAAAAAATTAATTAAAATTTTCCAGAAATTATACAGGTCTCTGAATTGTTCTCAGGAGATAATTTTCAGTTAAGACATGACATAAAATCGTTAGTGAAGACTAAATACTGTGCTAAAAGTCCGTTTCTTAAAATTGTTTGAAGAGAAGACCTCCAATACCAAAACATTCTGCTTTTATTAGGAAATCTTCTGAGATATCGAAAAACGCATTATTAGCGGCTGAAACGGCTAAAAACACTATTTCAAGACACTGACGTAAGTATTTCTATTACCTATCTGATCTTGCACTCACGAAGAGAGTTTCAGTCATGAATCTGGTCGCACAGTTTGGTGAAGGCCTCGGAGATGTTTGTAAACGTTTTTAGACTTATGTTTCACTTCTGATATTTCGTTGAAAGTTAATATTTCGCGAGGTCGTGCAGCAATGTTAATGCCTGAAATATTTGTCAATTGTTCCTCAAGAGAGTTGCTATTGTTGAATATTACATTTCTTATAGTGCTTTCACATGGATGTTCACTTTTGACAGGTAGTTTGGTATAAAGCTGTTGGTGTAGGAGTTGTCATAGGGTAAGTAGTGGTGAGAGTTTTACACATACAAAAGCCTACTATGAAAATAATTTAAGTAAAATATATGAAACCTTTACACAAATTAATTTGTTATAATCATTTTAAGGATCCTGATCCTACTCTCAGAACCAGAATTTAGAAAAAAATAATTTCAAAAATAAAAAAATTTAAACTTTCCAGAAATTTTACAGGTCTGTGAATTGTTCTCAGGAGAAAATTTTCAGTTATGACATTACATAAAATCGCTAGTGAAGACTAAATACTTTGCTAAAAGTCCATTTATTATATTTGTTCGAAGAGAAGATCTCCAATAGCAAACGGCAAAAAACACTATTTCAAGACACTGAGGTGAATACTTCCTTTACCTCTCTGATCTTGCACCCACGAAGAGAAATTCACTCATAACACTTGCCGCACAGTTTGGTGAAGGCATCGGAGATGTCCGTAAACGTTTTTAGACATTTGTTTTACTTCTGATATTTCGTTGAAAGTTAATATTTCGCGAGGTCGTGCAGCAATGTTAATGCCAGAAATATTTGTCAATACTTCCTCAAGAGAATTGCCTTTGTTGAATATTACATTTCTTATAGTGCTTTCACATGGATGTTCACTTTTGACAGGTAGTTTGGTATAAAGCTGTTGGTGTAGGAGTTGTCATAGGGTAAGTAGTGGTGAGAGTTTTACAGATAAAAAATCCTACATTGAAAATAATTTAAGTAAAATATATTAAACCTTTACACAAATTAATTTGTTATAATCATTTGAAGGAACCTGACCCTACTCTCAGAACCAGAATTTAGAAAAAAATTAATTTCAAAAAAAAATAAATTAAAATTTTCGAGAAATTTTACAGGTCTCTGAATTGTTCTCAGGAGAAAATTTTCAGTTAAGACATGACATAAAATCGTTAGTGAAGACTAAATACTGTGCTAAAAGTCCGTTTCTTAAAATTGTTTGAAGAGAAGACCTCCAATACCAAAACATTCTGCTTTTATTAGGAAATCTTCTGAGATATCGAAAAACGCATTATTAGCGGCTGAAACGGCTAAAAACACTATTTCAAGACACTGACGTAAGTATTTCTATTACCTATCTGATCTTGCACTCACGAAGAGAGTTTCAGTCATGAATCTGGTCGCACAGTTTGGTGAAGGCCTCGGAGATGTTTGTAAACGTTTTTAGACTTATGTTTCACTTCTGATATTTCGTTGAAAGTTAATATTTCGCGAGGTCGTGCAGCAATGTTAATGCCTGAAATATTTGTCAATTGTTCCTCAAGAGAGTTGCTATTGTTGAATATTACATTTCTTATAGTGCTTTCACATGGATGTTCACTTTTGACAGGTAGTTTGGTATAAAGCTGTTGGTGTAGGAGTTGTCATAGGGTAAGTAGTGGTGAGAGTTTTACACATACAAAAGCCTACTATGAAAATAATTTAAGTAAAATATATGAAACCTTTACACAAATTAATTTGTTATAATCATTTTAAGGATCCTGATCCTACTCTCAGAACCAGAATTTAGAAAAAAATAATTTCAAAAATAAAAAATTTAAACTTTCCAGAAATTTTACAGGTCTGTGAATTGTTCTCAGGAGAAAATTTTCAGTTATGACATTACATAAAATCGCTAGTGAAGACTAAATACTTTGCTAAAAGTCCATTTATTATATTTGTTCGAAGAGAAGATCTCCAATAGCAAACGGCAAAAAACACTATTTCAAGACACTGAGGTGAATACTTCCTTTACCTCTCTGATCTTGCACCCACGAAGAGAAATTCACTCATAACACTTGCCGCACAGTTTGGTGAAGGCATCGGAGATGTCCGTAAACGTTTTTAGACATTTGTTTTACTTCTGATATTTCGTTGAAAGTTAATATTTCGCGAGGTCGTGCAGCAATGTTAATGCCATGAAATATTTGTCAATACTTCCTCAAGAGAATTGCCTTTGTTGAATATTACATTTCTTATAGTGCTTTCACATGGATGTTCACTTTTGACAGGTAGTTTGGTATAAAGCTGTTGGTGTAGGAGTTGTCATAGGGTAAGTAGTGGTGAGAGTTTTACAGATAAAAAATCCTACTATTGAAAATAATTTAAGTAAAATATATGAAACCTTTACACAAATTAATTTGTTATAATCATTTTAAGGATCCTGACCCTACTCTCAGAACCAGAATTTAGAAATAAAATTATTTCAAAAAAAAATTAATTAAAATTTTCCGAGAAATTATACAGGTCTCTGAATTGTTCTCAGGAGAAAATTTTCAGTTAAGACATGACATAAAATCGTTAGTGAAGACTAAATACTGTGCTAAAAGTCCGTTTCTTAAAATTGTTTGAAGAGAAGACCTCCAATACCAAAACATTCTGCTTTTATTAGGAAATCTTCTGAGATATCGAAAAACGCATTATTAGCGGCTGAAACGGCTAAAAACACTATTTCAAGACACTGACGTAAGTATTTCTATTACCTATCTGATCTTGCACTCACGAAGAGAGTTTCAGTCATGAATCTGGTCGCACAGTTTGGTGAAGGCCTCGGAGATGTTTGTAAACGTTTTTAGACTTATGTTTCACTTCTGATATTTCGTTGAAAGTTAATATTTCGCGAGGTCGTGCAGCAATGTTAATGCCTGAAATATTTGTCAATTGTTCCTCAAGAGAGTTGCTATTGTTGAATATTACATTTCTTATAGTGCTTTCACATGGATGTTCACTTTTGACAGGTAGTTTGGTATAAAGCTGTTGGTGTAGGAGTTGTCATAGGGTAAGTAGTGGTGAGAGTTTTACACATACAAAAGCCTACTATGAAAATAATTTAAGTAAAATATATGAAACCTTTACACAAATTAATTTGTTATAATCATTTTAAGGATCCTGATCCTACTCTCAGAACCAGAATTTAGAAAAAAATAATTTCAAAAATAAAAAAATTTAAACTTTCCAGAAATTTTACAGGTCTGTGAATTGTTCTCAGGAGAAAATTTTCAGTTATGACATTACATAAAATCGCTAGTGAAGACTAAATACTTTGCTAAAAGTCCATTTATTATATTTGTTCGAAGAGAAGATCTCCAATAGCAAACGGCAAAAAACACTATTTCAAGACACTGAGGTGAATACTTCCTTTACCTCTCTGATCTTGCACCCACGAAGAGAAATTCACTCATAACACTTGCCGCACAGTTTGGTGAAGGCATCGGAGATGTCCGTAAACGTTTTTAGACATTTGTTTTACTTCTGATATTTCGTTGAAAGTTAATATTTCGCGAGGTCGTGCAGCAATGTTAATGCCAGAAATATTTGTCAATACTTCCTCAAGAGAATTGCCTTTGTTGAATATTACATTTCTTATAGTGCTTTCACATGGATGTTCACTTTTGACAGGTAGTTTGGTATAAAGCTGTTGGTGTAGGAGTTGTCATAGGGTAAGTAGTGGTGAGAGTTTTACAGATAAAAAATCCTACTATTGAAAATAATTTAAGTAAAATATATTAAACCTTTACACAAATTAATTTGTTATAATCATTTGAAGGATCCTGACCCTACTCTCAGAACCGAGAATTTAGAAAAAAATTAATTTCAAAAAAAAATTAATTAAAATTTTCGAGAAATTTTACAGGTCTCTGAATTGTTCTCAGGAGATAATTTTCAGTTAAGACATGACATAAAATCGTTAGTGAAGACTAAATACTGTGCTAAAAGTCCGTTTCTTAAAATTGTTTGAAGAGAAGACCTCCAATACCAAAACATTCTGCTTTTATTAGGAAATCTTCTGAGATATCGAAAAACGCATTATTAGCGGCTGAAACGGCTAAAAACACTATTTCAAGACACTGACGTAAGTATTTCTATTACCTATCTGATCTTGCACTCACGAAGAGAGTTTCAGTCATGAATCTGGTCGCACAGTTTGGTGAAGGCCTCGGAGATGTTTGTAAACGTTTTTAGACTTATGTTTCACTTCTGATATTTCGTTGAAAGTTAATATTTCGCGAGGTCGTGCAGCAATGTTAATGCCTGAAATATTTGTCAATTGTTCCTCAAGAGAGTTGCTATTGTTGAATATTACATTTCTTATAGTGCTTTCACATGGATGTTCACTTTTGACAGGTAGTTTGGTATAAAGCTGTTGGTGTAGGAGTTGTCATAGGGTAAGTAGTGGTGAGAGTTTTACACATACAAAAGCCTACTATGAAAATAATTTAAGTAAAATATATGAAACCTTTACACAAATTAATTTGTTATAATCATTTTAAGGATCCTGATCCTACTCTCAGAACCAGAATTTAGAAAAAAATAATTTCAAAAATAAAAAAATTTAAACTTTCCAGAAATTTTACAGGTCTGTGAATTGTTCTCAGGAGAAAATTTTCAGTTATGACATTACATAAAATCGTTAGTGAAGACTAAATACTGTGCTAAAAGTCCGTTTCTTAAAATTGTTTGAAGAGAAGACCTCCAATACCAAAACATTCTGCTTTTATTAGGAAATCTTCTGAGATATCGAAAAACGCATTATTAGCGGCTGAAACGGCTAAAAACACTATTTCAAGACACTGACGTAAGTATTTCTATTACCTATCTGATCTTGCACTCACGAAGAGAGTTTCAGTCATGAATCTGGTCGCACAGTTTGGTGAAGGCCTCGGAGATGTTTGTAAACGTTTTTAGACTTATGTTTCACTTCTGATATTTCGTTGAAAGTTAATATTTCGCGAGGTCGTGCAGCAATGTTAATGCCTGAAATATTTGTCAATTGTTCCTCAAGAGAGTTGCTATTGTTGAATATTACATTTCTTATAGTGCTTTCACATGGATGTTCACTTTTGACAGGTAGTTTGGTATAAAGCTGTTGGTGTAGGAGTTGTCATAGGGTAAGTAGTGGTGAGAGTTTTACACATACAAAAGCCTACTATTAAAATAATTTAAGTAAAATATATGAAACCTTTACACAAATTAATTTCTTATAATCATTTTAAGGATCCTGACCCTACTCTCAGAACGAGAATTTAGAAATAAAATATTTTCAAAAAAAAATTAATTAAAATTTTCCAGAAATTATACAGGTCTCTGAATTGTTCTCAGGAGATAATTTTCAGTTAAGACATGACATAAAATCGTTAGTGAAGACTAAATACTGTGCTAAAAGTCCGTTTCTTAAAATTGTTTGAAGAGAAGACCTCCAATACCAAAACATTCTGCTTTTATTAGGAAATCTTCTGAGATATCGAAAAACGCATTATTAGCGGCTGAAACGGCTAAAAACACTATTTCAAGACACTGACGTAAGTATTTCTATTACCTATCTGATCTTGCACTCACGAAGAGAGTTTCAGTCATGAATCTGGTCGCACAGTTTGGTGAAGGCCTCGGAGATGTTTGTAAACGTTTTTAGACTTATGTTTCACTTCTGATATTTCGTTGAAAGTTAATATTTCGCGAGGTCGTGCAGCAATGTTAATGCCTGAAATATTTGTCAATTGTTCCTCAAGAGAGTTGCTATTGTTGAATATTACATTTCTTATAGTGCTTTCACATGGATGTTCACTTTTGACAGGTAGTTTGGTATAAAGCTGTTGGTGTAGGAGTTGTCATAGGGTAAGTAGTGGTGAGAGTTTTACACATACAAAAGCCTACTATTAAAATAATTTAAGTAAAATATATGAAACCTTTACACAAATTAATTTCTTATAATCATTTTAAGGATCCTGACCCTACTCTCAGAACGAGAATTTAGAAATAAAATATTTCAAAAAAAATTAATTAAAATTTTCCAGAAATTATACAGGTCTCTGAATTGTTCTCAGGAGATAATTTTCAGTTAAGACATGACATAAAATCGTTAGTGAAGACTAAATACTGTGCTAAAAGTCCGTTTCTTAAAATTGTTTGAAGAGAAGACCTCCAATACCAAAACATTCTGCTTTTATTAGGAAATCTTCTGAGATATCGAAAAACGCATTATTAGCGGCTGAAACGGCTAAAAACACTATTTCAAGACACTGACGTAAGTATTTCTATTACCTATCTGATCTTGCACTCACGAAGAGAGTTTCAGTCATGAATCTGGTCGCACAGTTTGGTGAAGGCCTCGGAGATGTTTGTAAACGTTTTTAGACTTATGTTTCACTTCTGATATTTCGTTGAAAGTTAATATTTCGCGAGGTCGTGCAGCAATGTTAATGCCTGAAATATTTGTCAATAGTTCCTCAAGAGAGTTGCTATTGTTGAATATTACATTTCTTATAGTGCTTTCACATGGATGTTCACTTTTGACAGGTAGTTTGGTATAAAGCTGTTGGTGTAGGAGTTGTCATAGGGTAAGTAGTGGTGAGAGTTTTACACATACAAAAGCCTACTATGAAAATAATTTAAGTAAAATATATGAAACCTTTACACAAATTAATTTGTTATAATCATTTTAAGGATCCTGATCCTACTCTCAGAACCAGAATTTAGAAAAAAATAATTTCAAAAATAAAAAAATTTAAACTTTCCAGAAATTTTACAGGTCTGTGAATTGTTCTCAGGAGAAAATTTTCAGTTATGACATTACATAAAATCGCTAGTGAAGACTAAATACTTTGCTAAAAGTCCATTTATTATATTTGTTCGAAGAGAAGATCTCCAATAGCAAACGGCAAAAAACACTATTTCAAGACACTGAGGTGAATACTTCCTTTACCTCTCTGATCTTGCACCCACGAAGAGAAATTCACTCATAACACTTGCCGCACAGTTTGGTGAAGGCATCGGAGATGTCCGTAAACGTTTTTAGACATTTGTTTTACTTCTGATATTTCGTTGAAAGTTAATATTTCGCGAGGTCGTGCAGCAATGTTAATGCCAGAAATATTTGTCAATACTTCCTCAAGAGAGTTGCCTATTGTTGAATATTACATTTCTTATAGTGCTTTCACATGGATGTTCACTTTTGACAGGTAGTTTGGTATAAAGCTGTTGGTGTAGGAGTTGTCATAGGGTAAGTAGTGGTGAGAGTTTTACACATACAAAAGCCTACTATTAAAATAATTTAAGTAAAATATATTAAACCTTTACACAAATTAATTTGTTATAATCATTTTAAGGAATCCTGACCCTACTCTCAGAACCGAGAATTTAGAAATAAAATATTTTCAAAAAAAATTAATTAAAATTTTCCAGAAATTTTACAGGTCTCTGAATTGTTCTCAGGAGATAATTTTCAGTTAAGACATGACATAAAATCGTTAGTGAAGACTAAATACTGTGCTAAAAGTCCGTTTCTTAAAATTGTTCGAAGAGAAGACCTCCAATACCAAAACATTCTGCTTTTATTAGGAAATCTTCTGAGATATCGAAAAACGCATTATTAGCGGCTGAAACGGCTAAAAACACTATTTCAAGACACTGACGTAAGTATTTCTATTACCTATCTGATCTTGCACTCACGAAGAGAGTTTCAGTCATGAATCTGGTCGCACAGTTTGGTGAAGGCCTCGGAGATGTTTGTAAACGTTTTTAGACTTATGTTTCACTTCTGATATTTCGTTGAAAGTTAATATTTCGCGAGGTCGTGCAGCAATGTTAATGCCAGAAATATTTGTCAATACTTCCTCAAGAGAATTGCCTATTGTTGAATATTACATTTCTTATAGTGCTTTCACATGGATGTTCACTTTTGACAGGTAGTTTGGTATAAAGCTGTTGGTGTAGGAGTTGTCATAGGGTAAGTAGTGGTGAGAGTTTTACACATAAAAAAGCCTACTATGAAAATAATTTAAGTAAAATATATGAAACCTTTACACAAATTAATTTGTTATAATCATTTTAAGGATCCTGATCCTACTCTCAGAACCAGAATTTAGAAAAAAATAATTTCAAAAATAAAAAAATTTAAACTTTCCAGAAATTTTACAGGTCTGTGAATTGTTCTCAGGAGAAAATTTTCAGTTATGACATTACATAAAATCGCTAGTGAAGACTAAATACTTTGCTAAAAGTCCATTTATTATATTTGTTCGAAGAGAAGATCTCCAATAGCAAACGGCAAAAAACACTATTTCAAGACACTGAGGTGAATACTTCCTTTACCTCTCTGATCTTGCACCCACGAAGAGAAATTCACTCATAACACTTGCCGCACAGTTTGGTGAAGGCATCGGAGATGTCCGTAAACGTTTTTAGACATTTGTTTTACTTCTGATATTTCGTTGAAAGTTAATATTTCGCGAGGTCGTGCAGCAATGTTAATGTCCTGAAATATTTGTCAATAGTTCCTCAAGAGAGTTGCTATTGTTAGAATATTACATTTCTTATAGTGCTTTCACATGGATGTTCACTTTTGACAGGTAGTTTGGTATAAAGCTGTTGGTGTAGGAGTTGTCATAGGGTAAGTAGTGGTGAGAGTTTTACACATACAAAAGCCTACTATTGAAAATAATTTAAGTAAAATATATGAAACCTTTACACAAATTAATTTCTTATAATCATTTTAAGGATCCTGACCCTACTCTCAGAACGAGAATTTAGAAATAAAATATTTTCAAAAAAAATTAATTAAAATTTTCCAGAAATTATACAGGTCTCTGAATTGTTCTCAGGAGATAATTTTCAGTTAAGACATGACATAAAATCGTTAGTGAAGACTAAATACTGTGCTAAAAGTCCGTTTCTTAAAATTGTTTGAAGAGAAGACCTCCAATACCAAAACATTCTGCTTTTATTAGGAAATCTTCTGAGATATCGAAAAACGCATTATTAGCGGCTGAAACGGCTAAAAACACTATTTCAAGACACTGACGTAAGTATTTCTATTACCTATCTGATCTTGCACTCACGAAGAGAGTTTCAGTCATGAATCTGGTCGCACAGTTTGGTGAAGGCCTCGGAGATGTTTGTAAACGTTTTTAGACTTATGTTTCACTTCTGATATTTCGTTGAAAGTTAATATTTCGCGAGGTCGTGCAGCAATGTTAATGCCTGAAATATTTGTCAATTGTTCCTCAAGAGAGTTGCTATTGTTGAATATTACATTTCTTATAGTGCTTTCACATGGATGTTCACTTTTGACAGGTAGTTTGGTATAAAGCTGTTGGTGTAGGAGTTGTCATAGGGTAAGTAGTGGTGAGAGTTTTACACATACAAAAGCCTACTATGAAAATAATTTAAGTAAAATATATGAAACCTTTACACAAATTAATTTGTTATAATCATTTTAAGGATCCTGATCCTACTCTCAGAACCAGAATTTAGAAAAAAATAATTTCAAAAATAAAAAAATTTAAACTTTCCAGAAATTTTACAGGTCTGTGAATTGTTCTCAGGAGAAAATTTTCAGTTATGACATTACATAAAATCGCTAGTGAAGACTAAATACTTTGCTAAAAGTCCATTTATTATATTTGTTCGAAGAGAAGATCTCCAATAGCAAACGGCAAAAAACACTATTTCAAGACACTGAGGTGAATACTTCCTTTACCTCTCTGATCTTGCACCCACGAAGAGAAATTCACTCATAACACTTGCCGCACAGTTTGGTGAAGGCATCGGAGATGTCCGTAAACGTTTTTAGATATTTGTTTTACTTACTGATATTTCGTTGAAAGTTAATATTTCGCGAGGTCGTGCAGCAATGTTAATGCCAGAAATATTTGTCAATTGTTCCTCAAGAGAGTTGCTATTGTTGAATATTACATTTCTTATAGTGCTTTCACATGGATGTTCACTTTTGACAGGTAGTTTGGTATAAAGCTGTTGGTGTAGGAGTTGTCATAGGGTAAGTAGTGGTGAGAGTTTTACACATAAAAAAGCCTACTATTAAAATAATTTAAGTAAAATATATGAAACCTTTACACAAATTAATTTCTTATAATCATTTTAAGGATCCTGACCCTACTCTCAGAACGAGAATTTAGAAATAAAATAATTTCAAAAAAAATTAATTAAAATTTTCCAGAAATTATACAGGTCTCTGAATTGTTCTCAGGAGATAATTTTCAGTTAAGACATGACATAAAATCGTTAGTGAAGACTAAATACTGTGCTAAAAGTCCGTTTCTTAAAATTGTTCGAAGAGAAGACCTCCAATACCAAAACATTCTGCTTTTATTAGGAAATCTTCTGAGATATCGAGAAACGCATTATTAGCGGCTGAAACGGCTAAAAACACTATTTCAAGACACTGACGTACGTATTACCTATCTGATCTTGCACTCACGAAGAGAGTTTCAGTCAGTGAATCTGGTCGCACAGTTTGGTGAAGGCCTCGGAGATGTATGTAAACGTTTTTAGACTTATGTTTCACTTCTGATATTTCGTTGAAAGTTAATATTTCGCGAGGTCGTGCAGCAATGTTAATGCCTGAAATATTTGTCAATTGTTCCTCAAGAGAGTTGCTATTGTTGAATATTACATTTCTTATAGTGCTTACACATGGATGTTCACTTTTGACAGGTAGTTTGGTATAAAGCTGTTGGTGTAGGAGTTGTCATAGGGTAAGTAGTGGTGAGAGTTTTACACATAAAAAAGCCTACTATTAAAATAATTTAAGTAAAATATATGAAACCTTTACACAAATTAATTTCTTATAATCATTTTAAGGATCCTGACCCTACTCTCAGAACGAGAATTTAGAAATAAAATAATTTCAAAAAAAAATTAATTAAAATTTTCCAGAAATTATACAGGTCTCTGAATTGTTCTCAGGAGATAATTTTCAGTTAAGACATGACATAAAATCGTTAGTGAAGACTAAATACTGTGCTAAAAGTCCGTTTCTTAAAATTGTTCGAAGAGAAGACCTCCAATACCAAAACATTCTGCTTTTATTAGGAAATCTTCTGAGATATCGAGAAACGCATTATTAGCGGCTGAAACGGCTAAAAACACTATTTCAAGACACTGACGTAAGTATTTCTATTACCTATCTGATCTTGCACTCACGAAGAGAGTTTCAGTCATGAATCTGGTCGCACAGTTTGGTGAAGGCCTCGGAGATGTTTGTAAACGTTTTTAGACTTATGTTTCACTTCTGATATTTCGTTGAAAGTTAATATTTCGCGAGGTCGTGCAGCAATGTTAATGCCTGAAATATTTGTCAATTGTTCCTCAAGAGAGTTGCTATTGTTGAATATTACATTTCTTATAGTGCTTTCACATGGATGTTCACTTTTGACAGGTAGTTTGGTATAAAGCTGTTGGTGTAGGAGTTGTCATAGGGTAAGTAGTGGTGAGAGTTTTACACATACAAAAGCCTACTATTGAAAATAATTTAAGTAAAATATATGAAACCTTTACACAAATTAATTTGTTATAATCATTTTAAGGATCCTGACCCTACTCTCAGAACCAGAATTTAGAAATAAAATAATTTCAAAAAAAAATTAATTAAAATTTTCCAGAAATTATACAGGTCTCTGAATTGTTCTCAGGAGATAATTTTCAGTTAAGACATGACATAAAATCGTTAGTGAAGACTAAATACTGTGCTAAAAGTCCGTTTCTTAAAATTGTTCGAAGAGAAGACCTCCAATACCAAAACATTCTGCTTTTATTAGGAAATCTTCTGAGATATCGAAAAACGCATTATTAGCGGCTGAAACGGCTAAAAACACTATTTCAAGACACTGACGTAAGTATTTCTATTACCTATCTGATCTTGCACTCACGAAGAGAGTTTCAGTCATGAATCTGGTCGCACAGTTTGGTGAAGGCCTCGGAGATGTTTGTAAACGTTTTTAGACTTATGTTTCACTTCTGATATTTCGTTGAAAGTTAATATTTCGCGAGGTCGTGCAGCAATGTTAATGCCTGAAATATTTGTCAATTGTTCCTCAAGAGAGTTGCTATTGTTGAATATTACATTTCTTATAGTGCTTTCACATGGATGTTCACTTTTGACAGGTAGTTTGGTATAAAGCTGTTGGTGTAGGAGTTGTCATAGGGTAAGTAGTGGTGAGAGTTTTACACATAAAAAAGCCTACTATTAAAATAATTTAAGTAAAATATATGAAACCTTTACACAAATTAATTTCTTATAATCATTTTAAGGATCCTGACCCTACTCTCAGAACGAGAATTTAGAAATAAAATATTTTCAAAAAAAAATTAATTAAAATTTTCCAGAAATTATACAGGTCTCTGAATTGTTCTCAGGAGATAATTTTCAGTTAAGACATGACATAAAATCGTTAGTGAAGACTAAATACTGTGCTAAAAGTCCGTTTCTTAAAATTGTTCGAAGAGAAGACCTCCAATACCAAAACATTCTGCTTTTATTAGGAAATCTTCTGAGATATCGAAAAACGCATTATTAGCGGCTGAAACGGCTAAAAACACTATTTCAAGACACTGACGTAAGTATTTCTATTACCTATCTGATCTTGCACTCACGAAGAGAGTTTCAGTCATGAATCTGGTCGCACAGTTTGGTGAAGGCCTCGGAGATGTTTGTAAACGTTTTTAGACTTATGTTTCACTTCTGATATTTCGTTGAAAGTTAATATTTCGCGAGGTCGTGCAGCAATGTTAATGCCTGAAATATTTGTCAATTGTTCCTCAAGAGAGTTGCTATTGTTGAATATTACATTTCTTATAGTGCTTTCACATGGATGTTCACTTTTGACAGGTAGTTTGGTATAAAGCTGTTGGTGTAGGAGTTGTCATAGGGTAAGTAGTGGTGAGAGTTTTACACATACAAAAGCCTACTATGAAAATAATTTAAGTAAAATATATGAAACCTTTACACAAATTAATTTGTTATAATCATTTTAAGGATCCTGATCCTACTCTCAGAACCAGAATTTAGAAAAAAATAATTTCAAAAATAAAAAAATTTAAACTTTCCAGAAATTTTACAGGTCTGTGAATTGTTCTCAGGAGAAAATTTTCAGTTATGACATTACATAAAATCGCTAGTGAAGACTAAATACTTTGCTAAAAGTCCATTTATTATATTTGTTCGAAGAGAAGATCTCCAATAGCAAACGGCAAAAAACACTATTTCAAGACACTGAGGTGAATACTTCCTTTACCTCTCTGATCTTGCACCCACGAAGAGAAATTCACTCATAACACTTGCCGCACAGTTTGGTGAAGGCATCGGAGATGTCCGTAAACGTTTTTAGACATTTGTTTTACTTCTGATATTTCGTTGAAAGTTAATATTTCGCGAGGTCGTGCAGCAATGTTAATGCCTGAAATATTTGTCAATTGTTCCTCAAGAGAGTTGCTATTGTTGAATATTACATTTCTTATAGTGCTTTCACATGGATGTTCACTTTTGACAGGTAGTTTGGTATAAAGCTGTTGGTGTAGGAGTTGTCATAGGGTAAGTAGTGGTGAGAGTTTTACACATACAAAAGCCTACTATGAAAATAATTTAAGTAAAATATATGAAACCTTTACACAAATTAATTTGTTATAATCATTTTAAGGATCCTGATCCTACTCTCAGAACCAGAATTTAGAAAAAAATAATTTCAAAAATAAAAAAATTTAAACTTTCCAGAAATTTTACAGGTCTGTGAATTGTTCTCAGGAGAAAATTTTCAGTTATGACATTACATAAAATCGCTAGTGAAGACTAAATACTTTGCTAAAAGTCCATTTATTATATTTGTTCGAAGAGAAGATCTCCAATAGCAAACGGCAAAAAAACACTATTTCAAGACACTGAGGTGAATACTTCCTTTACCTCTCTGATCTTGCACCCACGAAGAGAAATTCACTCATAACACTTGCCGCACAGTTTGGTGAAGGCATCGGAGATGTCCGTAAACGTTTTTAGACTATTTGTTTTACTTACTGATATTTCGTTGAAAGTTAATATTTCGCGAGGTCGTGCAGCAATGTTAATGCCAGAAATATTTGTCAATTGTTCCTCAAGAGAGTTGCTATTGTTGAATATTACATTTCTTATAGTGCTTTACACATGGATGTTCACTTTTGACAGGTAGTTTGGTATAAAGCTGTTGGTGTAGGAGTTGTCATAGGGTAAGTAGTGGTGAGAGTTTTACACATAAAAAAGCCTACTATTAAAATAATTTAAGTAAAATATATGAAACCTTTACACAAATTAATTTCTTATAATCATTTTAAGGATCCTGACCCTACTCTCAGAACGAGAATTTAGAAATAAAATAATTTCAAAAAAAATTAATTAAAATTTTCCAGAAATTATACAGGTCTCTGAATTGTTCTCAGGAGATAATTTTCAGTTAAGACATGACATAAAATCGTTAGTGAAGACTAAATACTGTGCTAAAAGTCCGTTTCTTAAAATTGTTTCGAAGAGAAGACCTCCAATACCAAAACATTCTGCTTTTATTAGGAAATCTTCTGAGATATCGAAAAACGCATTATTAGCGGCTGAAACGGCTAAAAACACTATTTCAAGACACTGACGTAAGTATTTCTATTACCTATCTGATCTTGCACTCACGAAGAGAGTTTCAGTCATGAATCTGGTCGCACAGTTTGGTGAAGGCCTCGGAGATGTTTGTAAACGTTTTTAGACTTATGTTTCACTTCTGATATTTCGTTGAAAGTTAATATTTCGCGAGGTCGTGCAGCAATGTTAATGCCTGAAATATTTGTCAATTGTTCCTCAAGAGAGTTGCTATTGTTGAATATTACATTTCTTATAGTGCTTACACATGGATGTTCACTTTTGACAGGTAGTTTGGTATAAAGCTGTTGGTGTAGGAGTTGTCATAGGGTAAGTAGTGGTGAGAGTTTTACACATAAAAAAGCCTACTATTAAAATAATTTAAGTAAAATATATGAAACCTTTACACAAATTAATTTCTTATAATCATTTTAAGGATCCTGACCCTACTCTCAGAACGAGAATTTAGAAATAAAATAATTTCAAAAAAAATTAATTAAAATTTTCCAGAAATTATACAGGTCTCTGAATTGTTCTCAGGAGATAATTTTCAGTTAAGACATGACATAAAATCGTTAGTGAAGACTAAATACTGTGCTAAAAGTCCGTTTCTTAAAATTGTTCGAAGAGAAGACCTCCAATACCAAAACATTCTGCTTTTATTATGAAATCTTCTGAGATATCGTAGAAACGCATTATTAGCGGCTGAAACGGCTAAAAACACTATTTCAAGACACTGACGTAAGTATTTCTATTACCTATCGGATCTTGCACTCACGAAGAGAGTTTCAGTCATGAAGTCTGGTCGCACAGTTTGGTGAAGGCCTCGGAGATGTTTGTAAACGTTTTTAGACTTATGTTTCACTTCTGATATTTCGTTGAAAGTTAATATTTCGCGAGGTCGTGCAGCAATATTAATGTCTGAAATATTTGTCAATTGTTCCTCAAGAGAGTTGCTATTGTTGAATATTACATTTCTTATAGTGCTTTCACATGGATGTTCACTTTTGACAGGTAGTTTGGTATAAAGCTGTTGGTGTAGGAGTTGTCATAGGGTAAGTAGTGGTGAGAGTATTACAGATAAAAAATCCTACATTGAAAATAATTTAAGTAAAATATATTAAACCTTTACACAAATTAATTTGTTATAATCATTTGAAGGAATCCTGACCCTACTCTCAGAACCAGAATTTAGAAAAAAATTAATTTCAAAATAAAAATTAATTAAAATTTTCGAGAAATTTTACAGGTCTCTGAATTGTTCTCAGGAGAAAATTTTCAGTCAAGACATGACATAAAATCGTTAGTGAAGACTAAATACTGTGCTAAAAGTCCGTTTCTTAAAATTGTTTGAAGAGAAGACCTCCAATACCAAAACATTCTGCTTTTATTAGGAAATCTTCTGAGATATCGAAAAACGCATTATTAGCGGCTGAAACGGCTAAAAACACTATTTCAAGACACTGACGTAAGTATTTCTATTACCTATCTGATCTTGCACTCACGAAGAGAGTTTCAGTCATGAATCTGGTCGCACAGTTTGGTGAAGGCCTCGGAGATGTTTGTAAACGTTTTTAGACTTATGTTTCACTTCTGATATTTCGTTGAAAGTTAATATTTCGCGAGGTCGTGCAGCAATGTTAATGCCTGAAATATTTGTCAATTGTTCCTCAAGAGAGTTGCTATTGTTGAATATTACATATCTTATAGTGCTTTCACATGGATGTCTACTTTTGACAGGTAGTTTGGTATAAAGCTGTTGGTGTAGGAGTTGTCATAGGGTAAGTAGTGGTGAGAGTTTTACACATAAAAAGCCTACTATTAAAATAATTTAAGTAAAATATATGAAACCTTTACACAAATTAATTTCTTATAATCATTTTAAGGATCCTGACCCTACTCTCAGAACGAGAATTTAGAAATAAAATAATTTCAAAAAAAATTAATTAAAATTTTCCAGAAATTATACAGGTCTCTGAATTGTTCTCAGGAGATAATTTTCAGTTAAGACATAACATAAAATCGTTAGTGAAGACTAAATACTGTGCTAAAAGTCCGTTTCTTAAAATTGTTCGAAGAGAAGACCTCCAATACCAAAACATTCTGCTTTTATTAGGAAATCTTCTGAGATATCGAAAAACGCATTATTAGCGGCTGAAACGGCTAAAAACACTATTTCAAGACACTGACGTAAGTATTTCTATTACCTATCTGATCTTGCACTCAACGAACAGAGTTTCAGTCATGAATCTGGTCGCACAGTTTGGTGAAGGCCTCGGAGATGTTTGTAAACGTTTTTAGACTTATGTTTCACTTCTGATATTTCGTTGAAAGTTAATATTTCGCGAGGTCGTGCAGCAATGTTAATGCCAGAAATATTTGTCAATACTTCCTCAAAGAATTGCCTTTGTTGAATATTACATTTCTTATAGTGCTTTCACATGGATGTTCACTTTTGACAGGTAGTTTGGTATAAAGCTGTTGGTGTAGGAGTTGTCATAGGGTAAGTAGTGGTGAGAGTTTTACACATACAAAAGCCTACTATGAAAATAATTTAAGTAAAATATATGAAACCTTTACACAAATTAATTTGTTATAATCATTTTAAGGATCCTGATCCTACTCTCAGAACCAGAATTTAGAAAAAAATAATTTCAAAAATAAAAAAATTTAAACTTTCCAGAAATTTTACAGGTCTGTGAATTGTTCTCAGGAGAAAATTTTCAGTTATGACATTACATAAAATCGCTAGTGAAGACTAAATACTTTGCTAAAAGTCCATTTATTATATTTGTTCGAAGAGAAGATCTCCAATAGCAAACGGCAAAAAACACTATTTCAAGACACTGAGGTGAATACTTCCTTTACCTCTCTGATCCTTGCACCCACGAAGAGAAATTCACTCATAACACTTGCCGCACAGTTTGGTGAAGGCATCGGAGATGTCCGTAAACGTTTTTAGACATTTGTTTTACTTCTGATATTTCGTTGAAAGTTAATATTTCGCGAGGTCGTGCAGCAATGTTAATGCCAGAAATATTTGTCAATACTTCCTCATAAGAATTGCCTTTGTTGAATATTACATTTCTTATAGTGCTTTCACATGGATGTTCACTTTTGACAGGTAGTTTGGTATAAAGCTGTTGGTGTAGGAGTTGTCATAGGGTAAGTAGTGGTGAGAGTTTTACAGATAAAAAATCCTACATTGAAAATAATTTAAGTAAAATATATTAAACCTTTACACAAATTAATTTGTTATAATCATTTGAAGGAACCTGACCCTCCTCTCAGAACCAGAATTTAGAAAAAAATAATTTCAAAAATAAAAGAATTTAAACTTTCCAGAAATTTTACAGGTCTGTGAATTGTTCTCAGGAGAAAATATTCAGTTATGACATTACATAAAATCGCTAGTGAAGACTAAATACTTTGCTAAAAGTCCATTTATTATATTTGTTCGAAGAGAAGATCTCCAATAGCAAACGGCAAAAAACACTATTTCAAGACACTGAGGAGAATACTTCCTTTACCTCTCTGACCTTGCACCCACGAAGAGAAATTCACTCATAACACTTGCCGCACAGTTTGGTGAAGGCATCGGAGATGTCCGTAAACGTTTTTAGACATTTGTTTTTCTTCTGATATTTCGTTGAAAGTTAATATTTCGCGAGGTCGTGCAGCAATGTTAATGCCTGAAATATTTGTCAATTGTTCCTCAAGAGAGTTGCTATTGTTGAATATTACATTTCTTATAGTGCTTTCACATGGATGTCCCTTTTTCACAGGTAGTTTGGTATAAAGCTGTTGGTGTAGGAGTTGTCATAGGGTAAGTAGTGGTGAGAGTTTTACACATACAAAAGCCTACTATTAAAATAATTTAAGTAAAATATATGAAACCTTTACACAAATTATTTTTTATAATCATTTTAAGGATTCTGACCCTACTCTCAGAACGAGAATTTAGAAATAAAATATTTTCAAAAAAAATTAATTAAAATATTCCAGAAAATATACAGGTCTCTGAATTGTTCTCAGGAGATAATTTTCAGTTAAGACATGACATAAAATCGTTAGTGAAGACTAAATACTGTGCTAAAAGTCCGTTTCTTAAAATTGTTCGAAGAGAAGACCTCCAATACCAAAACATTCTGCTTTTATTAGGAAATCTTCTGAGATATCAAAAAACGCATTATTAGCGGCTGAAACGGCTAAAAACACTATTTCAAGACACTGACGTAAGTATTTCTATTACCTATCTCATCTTGCACTCACTATGAGAGTTTCAGTCATGAATCTGGTCACACATTTGGTGAAGGCCTCGGAGATGTTTGTAAACGTATTTAGACTTATGTTTCACTTCTGATATTTCGTTGAAAGTTAATATTTCGCGAAATATTAAGCAAGCAATGTTAATGTCTGAAATATTAGTCAATTGTTCCTCAAGAGAGTTGCTATTGTTGAATATTACATTTCTTATAGTGCTTTCACATGGATGTTCACTTTTGACAGGTAGATTGGTATAAAGCTGTTGGTGTAGGAGTTGTCATAGGGTAAGTAGTGGTGAGAGTTTTACACATACAAAAGCCTACTATGAAAATAATTTAAGTAAAATATATGAAACCTTTGCACAAATTAATTTGGTATAATCATTTTAAGGATCCTGATCGTACTCTCAGAACCAGAATTTAGAAAAAAATAATTTCAAAAATAAAAAAATTTAAACTTTCCAGAAATTTTACAGGTCTGTGAATTGTTCTCAGGAGAAAATTTTCAGTTATGACATTACATAAAATCGCTAGTGAAGACTAAATACTTTGCTAAAAGTCCATTTATTATATTTGTTCGAAGAGAAGATCTCCAATAGCAAACGGCAAAAAACACTATTTCAAGACACTGAGGTGAATACATCCTTTACCTCTCTGATCTTGCACCCACGAAGAGAAATTCACTCATAACACTTGCCGCACAGTTTGGTGAAGGCATCGGAGATGTCCGTAAACGTTTTTAGATATTTGTTTTACTACTGATATTTCGTTGAAAGTTAATATTTCGCGAGGTCGTGCAGCAATGTTAATGCCAGAAATATTTGTCAATACTTCCTCAAGAGAATTGCCTTTGTTGAATATTACATTTCTTATAGTGCTTTCACATGGATGTTCACTTTTGACAGGTAGTTTGGTATAAAGCTGTTGGTGTAGGAGTTGTCATAGGGTAAGTAGTGGTGAGAGTATTACAGATAAAAAATCCTACATTGAAAATAATTTAAGTAAAATATATTAAACCTTTACTCAAATTAATTTGTTATAATCATTTGAAGGAACCTGACCCTACTCTCAGAACCAGAATTTAGAAAAAAATTAATTTAAAAATAAAATTAATTAAAATTTTCGAGAAATTTTACAGGTCTCTGAATTGTTCTCAGGAGAAAATTTTCAGTCAAGACATGACATAAAATCGTTAGTGAAGAGTAAATACTGTGCTAAAAGTCCGTTTCTTAAAATTGTTTGAAGAGAAGACCTCCAATACCAAAACATTCTGCTTTTATAAGGAAATCTTCTGAGATATCGAAAAACGCATTATTAGCGGCTGAAACGGCTAAAAACACTATTTCAAGACACTGACGTAAGTATTTCTATTACCTATCTGATCTTGCACTCAACAACAGAGTTTCAGTCATGAATCTGGTTGCACAGTTTGGTGAAGGCCTCGGAGATGTTTGTAAACGTTTTTAGACTTATGTTTCACTTCTGATATTTCGTTGAAAGTTAATATTTCGCGAGGTCGTGCAGCAATGTTAATGCCTGAATATTTGTCAATTGTTCCTCAAGAGAGTTGCTATTGTTGAATATTACATTTCTTATAGTGCTTTCACATGGATGTCCACTTTTGACAGGTAGTTTGGTATAAAGCTGTTGGTGTAGGAGTTGTCATAGGGTAAGTAGTGGTGAGAGTTTTACACATACAAAAGCCTACTATTAAAATAATTTAAGTAAAATATATGAAACCTTTACACAAATTAATTTCTTATAATCATTTTAAGGATTCTGACCCTACTCTCAGAACGAGAATTTAGAAATAAAATATTTTCAAAAAAAATTAATTAAAATTTCCCAGAAATTATACAGGTCTCTGAATTGTTCTCAGGAGATAATTTTCAGTTAAGACATGACATAAAATCGTTAGTGAAGACTAAATACTGTGCTAAAAGTCCGTTTCTTAAAATTGTTTGAAGAGAAGACCTCCAATACCAAAACATTCTGCTTTTATTAAGAAATCTTCTGAGATATCGAAAAACGCATTATTATCGGCTGAAACGGCTAAAAACACTATTTCAAGACACTGACGTAAGTATTTCTATTACCTATCTGATCTTGCACTCACGAAGAGAGTTTCAGTCATGAATCTGGTCGCACAGTTTGGTGAAGGCCTCGGAGATGTTTGTAAACGTTTTTAGACTTATGTTTCACTTCTGATATTTCGTTGAAAGTTAATATTTCGCGAGGTCGTGCAGCAATGTTAATGCCTGAAATATTTGTCAATTGTTCCTCAAGAGAGTTGCTATTGTTGAATATTACATTTCTTATAGTGCTTTCACATGGATGTTCACTTTTGACAGGTAGTTTGGTATAAAGCTGTTGGTGTAGGAGTTGTCATAGGGTAAGTAGTGGTTAGAGTTTTACACATACAAAAGCCTACTATGAAAATAATTTAAGTAAAATATATGAAACCTTTACACAAATTAATTTGTTATAATCATTTTAAGGATCCTGATCTTACTCTCAGAACCAGAATTTAGAAAAAAATAATTTCAAAAATAAAAAAGTTTAAACTTTCCAGAAATTTTACAGGTCTGTGAATTGTTCTCAGGAGAAAATTTTCAGTTATGACATTACATAAAATCGCTAGTGAAGACTAAATACTTTGCTAAAAGTCCATTTATTATATTTGTTCGAAGAGAAGAACTCCAATAGCAAACGGCAAAAAACACTATTTCAAGACACTGAGGTGAATACTTCCTTTACCTCTCTGACCTTGCACCCACGAAGAGAAATTAACTCATAACACTTGCCGCACAGTTTGGTGAAGGCATCGGAGTTGTCCGTAAACGTTTTTAGACATTTGTTTTACTTCTGATATTTCGTTGAAAGTTAATATTTCGCGAGGTCGTGCAGCAATGTTAATGCCAGAAATATTTGTCAATACTTCCTCAAGAGAATTGCCTTTGTTGAATATTACATTTCTTATAGTGCTTTCACATGGATGTTCACTTTTGACAGGTAGTTTGGTATAAAGCTGTTGGTGTAGGAGTTGTCATAGGGTAAGTAGTGGTGAGAGTTTTACAGATAAAAAATCCTACATTGAAAATAATTTAAGTAAAATATATTAAACCTTTACACAAATTAATTTGTTATAATCATTTGAAGGAACCTGACCCTCCTCTCAGAACCAGAATTTAGAAAAAAATAATTTCAAAAATAAAAGAATTTAAACTTTCCAGAAATTTTACAGGTCTGTGAATTGTTCTCAGGAGAAAATATTCAGTTATGACATTACATAAAATCGCTAGTGAAGACTAAATACTTTGCTAAAAGTCCATTTATTATATTTGTTCGAAGAGAAGATCTCCAATAGCAAACGGCAAAAAACACTATTTCAAGACACTGAGGAGAATACTTCCTTTACCTCTCTGACCTTGCACCCACGAAGAGAAATTCACTCATAACACTTGCCGCACAGTTTGGTGAAGGCATCGGAGATGTCCGTAAACGTTTTTAGACATTTGTTTTTCTTCTGATATTTCGTTGAAAGTTAATATTTCGCGAGGTCGTGCAGCAATGTTAATGCCTGAAATATTTGTCAATTGTTCCTCAAGAGAGTTGCTATTGTTGAATATTACATTTCTTATAGTGCTTTCACATGGATGTCCCTTTTTCACAGGTAGTTTGGTATAAAGCTGTTGGTGTAGGAGTTGTCATAGGGTAAGTAGTGGTGAGAGTTTTACACATACAAAAGCCTACTATTAAAATAATTTAAGTAAAATATATGAAACCTTTACACAAATTATTTTTTATAATCATTTTAAGGATTCTGACCCTACTCTCAGAACGAGAATTTAGAAATAAAATATTTTCAAAAAAAATTAATTAAAATATTCCAGAAAATATACAGGTCTCTGAATTGTTCTCAGGAGATAATTTTCAGTTAAGACATGACATAAAATCGTTAGTGAAGACTAAATACTGTGCTAAAAGTCCGTTTCTTAAAATTGTTCGAAGAGAAGACCTCCAATACCAAAACATTCTGCTTTTATTAGGAAATCTTCTGAGATATCAAAAAACGCATTATTAGCGGCTGAAACGGCTAAAAACACTATTTCAAGACACTGACGTAAGTATTTCTATTACCTATCTGATCTTGCACTCACTATGAGAGTTTCAGTCATGAATCTGGTCACACATTTGGTGAAGGCCTCGGAGATGTTTGTAAAGGTATTTAGACTTATGTTTCACTTCTGATATTTCGTTGAAAGTTAATATTTCGCGAAATATTAAGCAAGCAATGTTAATGTCTGAAATATTAGTCAATTGTTCCTCAAGAGAGTTGCTATTGTTGAATATTACATTTCTTTTAGTGCTTTCACATGGATGTTCACTTTTGACAGGTAGTTTGGTATAAAGCTGTTGGTGTAGGAGTTGTCATAGGGTAAGTAGTGGTGAGAGTTTTACACATACAAAAGCCTACTATTAAAATAATTTAAGTAAAATATATGAAACCTTTACACAAATTAATTTCTGATAATCATTTTAAGGATCCTGACCCTACTCTCAGAACGAGAATTTAGAAATAATATATTTTCAAAAAAAATTAATTAAAATTTTCCAGAAATTATACAGGTCTCTGAATTGTTCTCAGGAGATAATTTTCAGTTAAGACATGACAAAAATCGTTAGTGAAGACTAAATACTGTGCTCAAAGTCCGTTTCTTAAAATTGTTCGAAGAGAAGACCTCCAATACCAAAACATTCTGCTTTTATTAGGAAATCTTCTGAGATATCGAAAAACGCATTATTAGCGGCTGAAACGGCTAAAAACACTATTTCAAGACACTGACGTAAGTATTTCTATTACCTATCTGATCTTGCACTCACGAAGAGAGTTTCAGTCATGAATCTGGTCGCACAGTTTGGTGAAGGCCTCGGAGATGTTTGTAAACGTTTTTAGACTTATGTTTCACTTCTGATATTTCGTTGAAAGTTAATATTTCGCGAGGTCGTGCAGCAATGTTAATGCCTGAAATATTTGTCAATTTTTCCTCAAGAGAGTTGCTATTGTTGAATATTACATTTCTTATAGTGCTTCCACATAGATGTTCACTTTTGACAGGTAGTTTGGTGTAAAGCTGTTGGTGTAGGAGTTGTCATAGGGTAAGTAGTGGTGAGAGTTTTACACATACAAAAGCCTACTATTAAAATAATTTAAGTAAAATATATGAAACCTTTACACAAATTAATTTCTGATAATCATTTTAAGGATCCTGACCCTACTCTCAGAACGAGAATTTAGAAATAATATATTTTCAAAAAAAATTAATTAAAATTTTCCAGAAATTATACAGGTCTCTGAATTGTTCTCAGGAGATAATTTTCAGTTAAGACATGACATAAAATCGTTAGTGAAGACTAAATACTGTGCTCAAAGTCCGTTTCTTAAAATTGTTCGAAGAGAAGACCTCCAATACCAAAACATTCTGCTTTTATTAGGAAATCTTCTGAGATATCGAAAAACGCATTATTAGCGGCTGAAACGGCTAAAAACACTATTTCAAGACACTGACGTAAGTATTTCTATTACCTATCTGATCTTGCACTCACGAAGAGAGTTTCAGTCATGAATCTGGTCGCACAGTTTGGTGAAGGCCTCGGAGATGTTTGTAAACGTTTTTAGACTTATGTTTCACTTCTGATATTTCGTTGAAAGTTAATATTTCGCGAGGTCGTGCAGCAATGTTAATGCCTGAAATATTTGTCAATTTTTCCTCAAGAGAGTTGCTATTGTTGAATATTACATTTCTTATAGTGCTTTCACATAGATGTTCACTTTTGACAGGTAGTTTGGTGTAAAGCTGTTGGTGTAGGAGTTGTCATAGGGTAAGTAGTGGTTAGAGTTTTACACATACAAAAGCCTACTATGAAAATAATTTAAGTAAAATATATGAAACCTTTACACAAATTAATTTGTTATAATCATTTTAAGGATCCTGATCCTACTCTCAGAACCAGAATTTAGAAAAAAATAATTTCAAAAATAAAAAATTTAAACTTTCCAGAAATTTTACAGGTCTGTGAATTGTTCTCAGGAAAAAGTTTCAGTTATGACATTACATAAAATCGCTAGTGAAGACTAAATACTTTGCTAAAAGTCCGATTTTTATATTTGTTCGAAGAGAAGATCTCCAATAGCAAACGGCAAAAAACACTATTTCAAGACACTGAGGTGAATACTTCCTTTACCTCTCTGATCTTGCACCCACGAAGAGAAATTCACTCATAACACTTGCCGCACAGTTTGGTGAAGGCATCGGAGATGTCCGTAAACGTTTTTAGACATTTGTTTTACTTCTGATATTTCGTTGAAAGTTAATATTTCGCGAGGTGGTGCAGCAATGCTGATATTTCGTTGAAAGTTAATATTTCGCGAGGTCGTGCAGCAATTTTAATGCCAGAAATATTTGTCAATACTTCCTCAAGAGAATTGCCTTTGTTGAATATTACATTTCTTATAGTGCTTTCACATGGATGTTCACTTTTGACAGGTAGTTTGGTATAAAGCTGTGAATTGTTCTCAGGAAAAAATTTTCAGTTATGACATTACATAAAATCGCTAGTGAAGACTAAATACTTTGCTAAAAGTGCATTTATTATATTTGTTCGAAGAGCAGATCTCCAATAGCAAACGGCAAAAAACACTATTTCAAGACACTGAGGTGAATACTTCCTTTACCTCTCTGATCTTGCACCCACGAAGAGAAATTCACTCATAACACTTGCCGCACAGTTTGGTGAAGGCATCGGAGATGTCCGTAAACCTTTTTATATATTTGTTTTACTTCTGAAATTTCGTTGAAAATTAATATTTCGCGAGGTCGTGCAGCAATTTTAATGCCAGAAATATTTGTCAATACTTCCTCAAGAGAATTGCCTTTGTTGAATATTACATTTCTTATAGTGCTTTCACATGGATGTTCACTTTTGACAGGTAGTTTGGTATAAAGCTGTTGGTGTAGGAGTTGTCATAGGGTAAGTAGTGGTGAGAGTTTTACACATACAAAAGCCTACTATGAAAATAATTTAAGTAAAATATATGAAACCTTTACACAAATTAATTTGTTATAATCATTTTAAGGATCCTGATCCTACTCTCAGAACCAGAATTTAGAAAAAAATAATTTCAAAAATAAAAAAATTTAAACTTTCCAGAAATTTTACAGGTCTGTGAATTGTTCTCAGGAGAAAATTTTCAGTTATGACATTACATAAAATCGCTAGTGAAGACTAAATACTTTGCTAAAAGTCCATTTATTATATTTGTTCGAAGAGAAGATCTCCAATAGCAAACGGCAAAAAACACTATTTCAAGACACTGAGGTGAATACTTCCTTTACCTCTCTGATCCTTGCACCCACGAAGAGAAATTCACTCATAACACTTGCCGCACAGTTTGGTGAAGGCATCGGAGATGTCCGTAAACGTTTTTAGACATTTGTTTTACTTCTGATATTTCGTTGAAAGTTAATATTTCGCGAGGTCGTGCAGCAATGTTAATGCCTGAAATATTTGTCAATTAGTTCCTCAAGAGAGTTGCTATTGTTGAATATTACATTTCTTATAGTGCTTTCACATGGATGTCACTTTTGACAGGTAGTTTGGTATAAAGCTGTTGGTGTAGGAGTTGTCATAGGGTAAGTAGTGGTGAGAGTTTTACACATACAAAAGCCTACTATTAAAATAATTTAAGTAAAATATATGAAACCTTTACACAAATTAATTTCTTATAATCATTTTAAGGATTCCTGACCCTACTCTCAGAACGAGAATTTAGAAATAAAATATTTTCAAAAAAAATTAATTAAAATTTTCCAGAAATTATACAGGTCTCTGAATTGTTCTCAGGAGATAATTTTCAGTTAAGACATGACATAAAATCGTTAGTGAAGACTAAATACTGTGCTAAAAGTCCGTTTCTTAAAATTGTTCGAAGAGAAGACCTCCAATACCAAAACATTCTGCTTTTATTAGGAAATCTTCTGAGATATCGAAAAACGCATTATTAGCGGCTGAAACGGCTAAAAACACTATTTCAAGACACTGACGTAAGTATTTCTATTACCTATCTGATCTTGCACTCACGAAGAGAGTTTCAGTCATGAATCTGGTCGCACAGTTTGGTGAAGGCCTCGGAGATGTTTGTAAACGTTTTTAGACTTATGTTTCACTTCTGATATTTCGTTGAAAGTTAATATTTCGCGAGGTCGTGCAGCAATGTTAATGCCTGAAATATTTGTCAATTGTTCCTCAAGAGAGTTGCTATTGTTGAATATTACATTTCTTATAGTGCTTTCACATGGATGTTCACTTTTGACAGGTAGTTTGGTATAAAGCTGTTGGTGTAGGAGTTGTCATAGGGTAAGTAGTGGTGAGAGTTTTACACATACAAAAGCCTACTATTAAAATAATTTAAGTAAAATATATGAAACCTTTACACAAATTAATTTCTTATAATCATTTTAAGGATCCTGACCCTACTCTCAGAACGAGAATTTAGAAATAAAATATTTCAAAAAAAATTAATTAAAATTTTCCAGAAATTATACAGGTCTCTGAATTGTTCTCAGGAGATAATTTTCAGTTAAGACATGACATAAAATCGTTAGTGAAGACTAAATACTGTGCTAAAAGTCCGTTTCTTAAAATTGTTTGAAGAGAAGACCTCCAATACCAAAACATTCTGCTTTTATTAGGAAATCTTCTGAGATATCGAAAAACGCATTATTAGCGGCTGAAACGGCTAAAAACACTATTTCAAGACACTGACGTAAGTATTTCTATTACCTATCTGATCTTGCACTCACGAAGAGAGTTTCAGTCATGAATCTGGTCGCACAGTTTGGTGAAGGCCTCGGAGATGTTTGTAAACGTTTTTAGACTTATGTTTCACTTCTGATATTTCGTTGAAAGTTAATATTTCGCGAGGTCGTGCAGCAATGTTAATGCCTGAAATATTTGTCAATTGTTCCTCAAGAGAGTTGCTATTGTTGAATATTACATTTCTTATAGTGCTTTCACATGGATGTTCACTTTTGACAGGTAGTTTGGTATAAAGCTGTTGGTGTAGGAGTTGTCATAGGGTAAGTAGTGGTGAGAGTTTTACACATACAAAAGCCTACTATTAAAATAATTTAAGTAAAATATATGAAACCTTTACACAAATTAATTTCTTATAATCATTTTAAGGATCCTGACCCTACTCTCAGAACGAGAATTTAGAAATAAAATATTTTCAAAAAAAATTAATTAAAATTTTCCAGAAATTATACAGGTCTCTGAATTGTTCTCAGGAGATAATTTTCAGTTAAGACATGACATAAAATCGTTAGTGAAGACTAAATACTGTGCTAAAAGTCCGTTTCTTAAAATTGTTCGAAGAGAAGACCTCCAATACCAAAACATTCTGCTTTTATTAGGAAATCTTCTGAGATATCGAAAAACGCATTATTAGCGGCTGAAACGGCTAAAAACACTATTTCAAGACACTGACGTAAGTATTTCTATTACCTATCTGATCTTGCACTCACGAAGAGAGTTTCAGTCATGAATCTGGTCGCACAGTTTGGTGAAGGCCTCGGAGATGTTTGTAAACGTTTTTAGACTTATGTTTCACTTCTGATATTTCGTTGAAAGTTAATATTTCGCGAGGTCGTGCAGCAATGTTAATGCCTGAAATATTTGTCAATTGTTCCTCAAGAGAGTTGCTATTGTTGAATATTACATTTCTTATAGTGCTTTCCACATAGATGTTCACTTTTGACAGGTAGTTTGGTGATAAAGCTGTTGGTGTAGGAGTTGTCATAGGGTAAGTAGTGGTGAGAGTTTTACACATACAAAAGCCTACTATGAAAATAATTTAAGTAAAATATATGAAACCTTTACACAAATTAATTTGTTATAATCATTTTAAGGATCCTGATCCTACTCTCAGAACCAGAATTTAGAAAAAAATAATTTCAAAAATAAAAAAATTTAAACTTTCCAGAAATTTTACAGGTCTGTGAATTGTTCTCAGGAGAAAATTTTCAGTTATGACATTACATAAAATCGCTAGTGAAGACTAAATACTTTGCTAAAAGTCGATTTTATTATATTTGTTCGAAGAGAAGATCTCCAATAGCAAACGGCAAAAAACACTATTTCAAGACACTGAGGTGAATACTTCCTTTACCTCTCTGATCTTGCACCCACGAAGAGAAATTCACTCATAACACTTGCCGCACAGTTTGGTGAAGGCATCGGAGATGTCCGTAAACGTTTTTAGACATTTGTTTTACTTCTGATATTTCGTTGAAAGTTAATATTTCGCGAGGTGGTGCAGCAATGCTGATATTTCGTTGAAAGTTAATATTTCGCGAGGTCGTGCAGCAATTTTAATGCCAGAAATATTTGTCAATACTTCCTCAAGAGAATTGCCTTTGATGAATATTACATTTCTTATAGTGCTTTCACATGGATGTTCACTTTTGACAGGTAGTTTGGTATAAAGCTGTGAATTGTTCTCAGGAAAAAATTTTCAGTTATGACATTACATAAAATCGCTAGTGAAGACTAAATACTTTGCTAAAAGTGCATTTATTATATTTGTTCGAAGAGCAGATCTCCAATAGCAAACGGCAAAAAACACTATTTCAAGACACTGAGGTGAATACTTCCTTTACCTCTCTGATCTTGCACCCACGAAGAGAAATTCACTCATAACACTTGCCGCACAGTTTGGTGAAGGCATCGGAGATGTCCGTAAACGTTTTTAGATATTTGTTTTACTTCTGATATTTCGTTGAAAGTTAATATTTCGCAAGGTCGTGCAGCAATGTTAATGCCAGAAATATTTGTCAATACTTCCTCAAGAGAATTGCCTTTGTTGAATATTACATTTCTTATAGTGCTTTCACATGGATGTTCACTTTTGACAGGTAGTTTGGTATGAAGCTGTTGGTGTAGGAGTTGTCATAGGGTAAGTATTGGTGAGAGTTTTACAGATAAAAAATCCTACATTGAAAATAATTTAAGTAAAATATATTAAACCTTTACACAAATTAATTTGTTATAATCATTTTAAGGATCCTGATCTTACTCTCAGAACCAGAATTTAGAAAAAAATAATTTCAAAAATAAAAAAGTTTAAACTTTCCAGAAATTTTACAGGTCTGTGAATTGTTCTCAGGAGAAAATTTTCAGTTATGACATTACATACAATCGCTAGTGAAGACTAAATACTTTGCTAAAAGTCCATTTATTTATTTGTTCGAAGAGAAGAACTCCAATAGCAAACGGCAAAAAACACTATTTCAAGACACTGAGGTGAATACTTCCTTTACCTCTCTGACCTTGCACCCACGAAGAGAAATTAACTCATAACACTTGCCGCACAAGTTTGGTGAAGGCATCGGAGTTGTCCGTAAACGTTTTTAGACATTTGTTTTACTTCTGATATTTCGTTGAAAGTTAATATTTCGCGAGGTCGTGCAGCAATGTTAATGCCAGAAATATTTGTCAATACTTCCTCATAAGAATTGCCTTTGTTGAATATTACATTTCTTATAGTGCTTTCACATGGATGTTGACTTTTGACAGGTAGTTGGTATAAAGCTGTTGGTGTAGGAGTTGTCATAGGGTAAGTAGTGGTGAGAGTTTTACAGATAAAAAATCCTACATTGAAAATAATTTAAGTAAAATATATTAAACCTTTACACAAATTAATTTGTTATAATCATTTGAAGGAACCTGACCCTCCTCTCAGAACCAGAATTTAGAAAAAATAATTTCAAAAATAAAAGAATTTAAACTTTCCAGAAATTTTACAGGTCTGTGAATTGTTCTCAGGAGAAAATATTCAGTTATGACATTACATAAAATCGCTAGTGAAGACTAAATACTTTGCTAAAAGTCCATTTATTATATTTGTTCGAAGAGAAGATCTCCAATAGCAAACGGCAAAAAACACTATTTCAAGACACTGAGGAGAATACTTCCTTTACCTCTCTGACCTTGCACCCACGAAGAGAAATTCACTCATAACACTTGCCGCACAGTTTGGTGAAGGCATCGGAGATGTCCGTAAACGTTTTTAGACATTTGTTTTTCTTCTGATATTTCGTTGAAAGTTAATATTTCGCGAGGTCGTGCAGCAATGTTAATGCCTGAAATATTTGTCAATTGTTCCTCAAGAGAGTTGCCTATTGTTGAATATTACATTTCTTATAGTGCTTTCACATGGATGTTCACTTTTGACAGGTAGTTTGGTATAAAGCTGTTGGTGTAGGAGTTGTCATAGGGTAAGTAGTGGTGAGAGTTTTACACATACAAAAGCCTACTATTAAAATAATTTAAGTAAAATATATGAAACCTTTACACAAATTAATTTCTTATAATCATTTTAAGGATCCTGACCCTACTCTCAGAACGAGAATTTAGAAATAAAATATTTTCAAAAAAAATTAATTAAAATTTTCCAGAAATTATACAGGTCTCTGAATTGTTCTCAGGAGATAATTTTCAGTTAAGACATGACATAAAATCGTTAGTGAAGACTAAATACTGTGCTAAAAGTCCGTTTCTTAAAATTGTTCGAAGAGAAGACCTCCAATACCAAAACATTCTGCTTTTATTAGGAAATCTTCTGAGATATCGAAAAAACGCATTATTAGCGGCTGAAACGGCTAAAAACACTATTTCAAGACACTGACGTAAGTATTTCTATTACCTATCTGATCTTGCACTCACGAAGAGAGTTTCAGTCATGAATCTGGTCGCACAGTTTGGTGAAGGCCTCGGAGATGTTTGTAAACGTTTTTAGACTTATGTTTCACTTCTGATATTTCGTTGAAAGTTAATATTTCGCGAGGTCGTGCAGCAATGTTAATGCCTGAAATATTTGTCAATTGTTCCTCAAGAGAGTTGCTATTGTTGAATATTACATTTCTTATAGTGCTTTCACATGGATGTTCACTTTTGACAGGTAGTTTGGTATAAAGCTGTTGGTGTAGGAGTTGTCATAGGGTAAGTAGTGGTGAGAGTTTTACACATACAAAAGCCTACTATTAAAATAATTTAAGTAAAATATATGAAACCTTTACACAAATTAATTTGTTATAATCATTTTAAGGATCCTGACCCTACTCTCAGAACGAGAATTTAGAAATAAAATATTTTCAAAAAAATTAATTAAAATTTTCCAGAAATTATACAGGTCTCTGAATTGTTCTCAGGAGATAATTGTTCAGTTAAGACATGACATAAAATCGTTAGTGAAGACTAAATACTGTGCTAAAAGTCCGTTTCTTAAAATTGTTCGAAGAGAAGACCTCCAATACCAAACATTCTGCTTTTATTAGGAAATCTTCTGAGATATCGAAAAACGCATTATTAGCGGCTGAAACGGCTAAAAACACTATTTCAAGACACTGACGTAAGTATTTCTATTACCTATCTGATCTTGCACTCACGAAGAGAGTTTCAGTCATGAATCTGGTCGCACAGTTTGGTGAAGGCCTCGGAGATGTTTGTAAACGTTTTAGACTTATGTTTCACTTCTGATATTTCGTTGAAAGTTAATATTTCGCGAAGGTCGTGCAGCAATGTTAATGCCTGAAATATTTGTCAATTGTTCCTCAAGAGAGTTGCTATTGTTGAATATACATTTCTTATAGTGCTTTCACATGGATGTTCACTTTTGACAGGTAGTTTGGTATAAAGCTGTTGGTGTAGGAGTTGTCATAGGTAAGTAGTGGTGAGAGTTTACACATACAAAAGCCTACTATTAAATAATTTAAGTAAAATATATGAACCTTTACACAAATTAATTTCTTATAATCATTTTAAGGATCCTGACCCTACTCTCAGAACGAGAATTTAGAAATAAATATATTTCAAAAAAAATTAATTAAAATTTTCCAGAAATTATACAGGTCTCTGAATTGTTCTCAGGAGATAATTTTCAGTTAAGACATGACATAAAATCGTTAGTGAAGACTAAATACTGTGCTAAAAGTCCGTTTCTTAAAATTGTTCGAAGAGAAGACCTCCAATACCAAAACATTCTGCTTTTATTAGGAAATCTTCTGAGATATCGAAAAACGCATTATTAGCGGCTGAAACGGCTAAAAACACTATTTCAAGACACTGACGTAAGTATTTCTATTACCTATCTGATCTTGCACTCACGAAGAGAGTTTCAGTCATGAATCTGGTCGCACAGTTTGGTGAAGGCCTCGGAGATGTTTGTAAACGTTTTTAGACTTATGTTTCACTTCTGATATTTCGTTGAAAGTTAATATTTCGCGAGGTCGTGCAGCAATGTTAATGCCTGAAATATTTGTCAATTTTTCCTCAAGAGAGTTGCTATTGTTGAATATTACATTTTCTTATAGTGCTTCACATAGATGTTCACTTTTGACAGGTAGT
>JAHLJT010004214.1:0-10708 GCA_031308135.1 Acheta domesticus
TCAGATTGCAAAAGAAAATTATTCGAATAATGAAAAAATGCCTTCCACGTGATTCCTGCAAGCCTCTTTTCATTGAGCTGGGAATCCTACCATTGCCCTGTCTATTTATTTACGAATCTGTAATATTTGTCAAAAATGACATACTTAACGTAGAGAACATATTTTCATGCAATATTGATATTTATAATTACAACACACGCCGTAGAAATCACGTGCATCAAGTGTCAGTCTCAACAGCTCAGTACAAGAAATCAACATACAATACATGTACGTTACTTTACAACGCATTGCCAGATGAAATTAAACAATTAAAGTCAGTACACAAATTTAAGTTAAAAGTAAAATCTTTTCTGTTGCAAAACTGTTTCTATACAATTAGAGACTATACTGCTCGTCAAAAAGAAAAATAATGTTTATTGTAACAAAACAATGATGTACTTGTATAATGAATTAGTTTACGTTTGTATTGTGTACATTTTAAAAAAAATATTTAATACGCCTGTAACAAGTACAGTCAAACCTGGATAAGTGAAAACTGGATAAGTGAGAAAAACTCTATAAGTGAGAGTAATAGCCAGGACCCGTCATTTTAAGCTTCCAAAACCTCTATTAGCGAGAAACAGAAACCTCTGTAAGAGAGAGTCGTTTTTCCCTCATAGACCTCCGTAAGTGAGACTGCTACTTATCTATACCTCTATAAGCGACAGTCGAGCTTTATTTACAAATTTAACATGTGCTATATTATGACTCATTCTTAACTTTCGTGGAACTTCCTACCATTGTTTTTGTATTCTCGTCAATATTGTTCCTATTCTATTTCGTGGAACTAAATAACTTTATTGTTGTTATTTTATCGCATTCTTTTCAAATGGACACGTGTGCCTGTGTACCGTCCTGTTTGACAGACTTACTCAGTTTATAGTTTTCAACTGCGAAGGAAAGTTCTGTTCTGCATCATGTCAAAACGGAAAATTAAAGTACTGTCATTAAGTGATAAACTTAAAATAGTGAATGCGTTTGAATCCGGAAAATCGCGAAATGAAATTCAGAGGGAGTTTAATTTACCAGAATCCACCTATTATAAAATTATTAAATCAAAAGACTCTATAAAGTCTGAGTGCTCTGATGGACATGGAAATATTAAGAGGACTAGAGTTTCTGAATTTCCCAATATCGAAAAGTGCCTTTTGGAATGGATAAAACAAACTCTCGATAAGAATATCCCCATAGATGGACCTTTGTTGAAAGAAAAATCAAAAGAGTTTGCTACAAAACTGGGAATCCAGAACTTTTCTGCTAGCAACGGCTGGTTAGAGGGTTTTAAAAGGCGTCATGACATAGCTTTCAAAAAAGCAGCTGGAGAAAGTAAATCTGTGGACCAAGGTGTGTGCAACCAGTGGACTGAAGATCTGCCAAATCTTTTAGAAGGGTATGAACCAGACGATATTTACAACGCGGATGAAACTGCTTTGTTTTTTAAGTGCCTTCCGGATAAAACATTTACGTTTAAAGGCGAAAAATGCCATGGAGGAAAACAAAGCAAGGAACGCCTTACACTTCTCCAGTGTGTAAACATGAGTGGTACGGACAAACTCCCACTTCTCATCATCGGGAAATCAAAGCGACCTAGATGTTTTAAAGGTGTCAAGACTCTACCCGTTGATTATGCCAATAATACAAAGGCTTGGATGACCAAGATATTATTTAAAGATTGGTTGAAAAAAGTTGACAAACAAATGAAGATAAACCGAAAAAAATTCTGCTATTAATTGACAACTGTGCTGCCCATACGGACTTACCAACACTTGCAAACGTAAAAGTAATGTTTTTACCTGCTAACACCACTAGTAAACTCCAACCATTAGATCAAGGCATCATTCACACTTTTAAACGCTTTATCGCAGAGAAGTCGTTAAACATATTCTTACGAGTCTGGAAGAAAACAGTAGCCCTGACATTAACGTACTTCTAGCTATGAAATTTGCTAGAAAAGCATGGTACTTAGTCAGTGACGTTACTGTCAAAAACTGCTTCAAGAAAGCTGGGTTTTGGAAAAGTACAGATGAACAAGGCCTGCCAGAGGAAAATGATGCTGAAATTGGACCTAGCAACGAGGAATGGACTAAGCTTGTGTCTCACGAATCCAATATGTTAATGCCGAGCTTCGACGATTTCGTTCAAATTGACGACGACGTAACTACCGCTGGAGAACTAACCGACGACGATATCGTTAAGAATTGTGTGAACACCTGTATTGCTGGAAATGACAGTGAAGACGAGGCACAGATTCCGGAAACAGAAATAAAGATCATTCCAATGAAGCTAGCTTTGAATGCGTTGGAGACGGTGCATCAGTACTTTGAATACGCGGCGGTTGTTGATCAAGCAATATTTGACAAAATTTATGAGTTAGAGAAAAACATTCAAAATACAAAAACAGAAACCCAAACGAAATTGACGGATTTTTTTGAGTGCAAATAAGTTCTAAATAAAATAAAATTACATAGTAGTACATGAATTTTTGTTTTGTTTTCGTAAGCATTTAAAAATATATACTTATGTACATAATATATGTTGTGCATGTCATGCACATAATTTTATCATAATAAATATTTACTACATTCGTACTTGCTGTGACTTGTTATTGCTGCGTACCCATATAAGAGAGAAACGCTACCCATGTACCTGCATTAGCGAGAAACTCGGGTTAGTGAGAAACCTCTATAAGCGAGAATGAGATTGTGCTCCCTTGAACTCTCGCTTATCCAGGTTTGACTGTAATGTACTTCAGCTTCCGGGTCAATGACCCCCATCTCGATCAGGTTTTGGTCCAGTTTCATTGATCCATTGAGCAAATGCTGAGATAGCTCTTGTTTTGCTTCTGGACGTAAATGTAGCTTCCCTGTGCGCACGTTTTGTTGAGCACTCATTTTGATTGTGGTTCATTTACCGTTGAAATTGATTTTCTATAACTCGGGAACATTTTTCAAATATTTTTATTCTTCTAAAATAATTATTTCTAAATTCATTTTTTCGTTTTCTATTTTCGTTTTTTTAAATTCTGGGACTCAAGAAAGTGTGCGCAGAAAAATCTCTTTGCCCACACGTCATACATATACAGTTATTACTGTTTTTTGACAAATATACCAAAACCAAATTGTCTGGCAAGTCATTCACAAAAGCTAAGAAAGAGGAGAGGTTCAATAACGCTTCCTTGAGGAATACCTGAAGTTATCTTTGGTAGATTTGAAAATTTTTATCCAACTAGGACTTTGTTCTTTTTATCTTGAAGGGGTTTGTCAATCCACGCCACAACTCTGGTGTCAATTCCTGACTGCTGTAATTTATGAACCAGTTTGTCGTGTGGGACAACATCAACATTCGCAAAATCTATTATTACGGCGTCCACTCTCCCACTATCATCAACTTCATCTGTTATATCCTGAAACAACGATACTATCTGACTCTCGCCAGAGAGACTATTCCTAAATCCATGCTGTCCCTGAAAGAGCCATTCTTTTTTTCCCATTCTTGTCTAATATAGTTAGTTATCAAATATTCCATTAGCTTACATACAACTGACGTAAGACTTACCGGTCTATAATTGGCTAAAACAGTTCTGTCATCACTCTTAAAAATCGGAACAACAGTAGCTAGCTTCCAATTTGACGTGGGGATGCTTAGCATCTTGGCATCCCCTGACGCTACGCCACTGACATTGTGTAGCATGACAAGAAAAACAAGGTGTATCTGATTGATGTCCCTGTCCCGCTAGCTCACAACATCTCGAAGAAAAGGAGTGAAAAAATTTTAAAATATCAACCTTTGGCAAGTGAGATAAAGGAAATTGGAGTAGTAGTAGTAGTAGTAGTAGTAATAGTATTAGCGAGGTTCTTTACAGCTGACGCCGCTTCTCGCATCCTAGTCGCCACGTCGCAGGAAATTGGAGCGACGTGGAAATGGTGACGATTGTACCAATTATTCTAGGTGCCACTGATGAAATTCCTAAGTTCCTTCATGAATCCCTGACTGAACTGCAACTGAAGAAGGGGTTATACATCCAGCTGCAGAAGATTGTCATACTAGACACATGCAACATCGTGAGGAAGTTTCTAAACATTGGTGCTGATTATGACAGATGAAACGTGTATCTCTTGTTCATGGTAACCGAAATGCATGTGTGGAAAGAAGTGAATAAACAAAGAAATAATAATAATAATAATAATAATAATAATGATAATAATAATAATCAGTTATTGAAAAAACAAAAATAAACTCATTTTTGTTTTTTGTTTGAAATAATAATCACAGAAAATTAAAATGTATGATAAAATAATTTTAGAATTTTTTTTAAAAGGCAAAAATTCAATTTTAATAATAATAGCTGAACAGCGCACTTACGTGCATTTATGACATTCCTTCAATTTTAAAAGTATCCTAAAAAAAATATTAAATTTCATAAATTGAAATTCCCGCCGTAAAAGTAACGTCACTTCCTTAATGTCAGCTTTTTCGATTCACATGATGGTAATTCGATTTGCATGACTATCGAAGTAACCCCAACATATCGATTCTGCAACTATCTCTTTCCTGTTTCTGTCGGTAGGTACTTGTGTGACGGGGCGTGTGGCATTGAAAGTTGCCTGTGGATGAGAAAATAGAATTAAAATGACTGAAGAGTTACCAGCCGTGGAAGAAGTTCCTCATTTAATGCCCCGGTGATTCAAGACAACCCTTCAGGATGGGGGCCTTGCGAAATGCCGGATAAGTTCAAAGACATGCCGTATCAACCATTTTCGAAAGGGGACCGCCTAGGGAAAGTAAGCACGTGAAGTCGTGTTCCTGACATATGGAAAGTATTCGTTTAAAAGATGCTATTTCTATTAAGAATTCATGTGTGACTGTTTCAGATCTCCGATTGGACTGGAGCAGCATTTCAGGATAAAAAATACGCCAGTGAGTATCATTGTTCCTGTTCATTTATTGCAGAAGTGAGATGTTGCAGGATTTCTGATGCACATTTATGGATCTTGTGTCTTGTCTTGTAGTTTCTTTGATCTTAAGATGATATTTGGCTGTTTTCCAGGCAAGTATGCTTCCCAGTTTGGTGGTGGTAGCAGTCAATATGCTTATTATCATGATGAAGATGAAAGCACATTTCACTTGGTGGATACTACTCGTATTCAAAAGCCACCATATCAGAGAGGAAGATTCCGACAGAATCAAAGAAATATGCGAGGCCGTGGAGGTCAGCGAGGGATTCAGAACCAACTTCAGATGTTGGGCAAGGGCTTGAAACTCAGAGACAGGTTGGTATAAATTTGAAGCAGGTGATGGGAGTTTTGTAGGGCTAGATTGTATACAGTTAATATACAAAATGTATATTATTTTAGTCGAAACCAGCGACAGCCGCGTAAGTGGCCTCAAAGAACAGGGTTACGCAACAATAAAATCAGTTACCAATTAAGAGTAGAGATGCATCTGTAACTGTACAGTCAAATTGGACAACTATTGAGGAAATGGATTTTCCTCGTTTAGCAAAACTTTCACTTCCAAATGTAAAGGAAGGAGAAGATATGTAAGTTTCAAAAACGTATTACTATTTGTTTTTTCAATATGCTATGCTGTTTTTGTAGCCTCCAATTTTTTTTCTTGCAGAGCATGTTGTGGTTCTCTTGAATATTATGACAAGGCTTATGATCGTGTTAATGTCAAAAGTGAAAAACCACTGCAGAGAATTGATCGTATTTTCCACACTGTCACAACAACTGATGACCCCATTATTCGCAAATTGTCCAAGACTGATGGCACAGTATTTGCAACAGATGCCATTCTAGCTACTCTTATGTGCTGCACAAGATCAAACTATTCTTGGGATATTGTGATTGAGAAAATTGGTGACAAGCTCTTTTTGGATAAGAGAGATAATACGGAATTTGGTAAGTGCAATGTAAACATACATTTGATTGTAATTAAAAGATAAATTAAAACATTTCTGTAATCCGAGGCTTTCAGGAATTTAATGTGATCTCAGGGTGTCTAGTGACCAGGAATTTTTATCTGTCCTGGAAAAACCAGGAATGCTTTCCTAAACCAGGAATATTTTAAAAAGATCTTTAATTTTAAAATGGATGAATTTTTAAAAAATTTTGGCATTAAATTTCAATAATATAAAATGGTATGTCAATGGTTTTGCATAGAATATTTTTAATGAAAGTTATTTCACTTTATTAGAATTACGAGTGAGATGAATTTCGAAACTTGTACCATGCTTTAATTTTCTATATATTTTATAGTTTTGACTTGACTTAGGCAACTCATTTCACTGCTTAATTTATTACTTCAATAAAAATGAATTATTTTGACATCATTCAATTACTTTTATTAATTTTAAATTTTAGAATCCTTTTCAATATTCAAGAAATTAGCCAGGGTAGAGGAAAGTGTTACATTATCAAAGTACTGTAAAGTTAACAATTAATCTCTTCAATATTCTCCTTAGAATTTGTCATCATAAAATTTAAAAGATTTGTAAGTAGTCTCAAAATCTTTTGTATACATTTTTTAATGAGAGAAAAAGATAACAATACATTTGAGTTGTTCTTGAAAATCAGTATCAAGCACTAGATGTTTCTAGATCTAGTGTTTTCCTTTTTTTTCTTGGATATCGATATTTAAGCAGAAGATTTAGGGAGACACACAACCAAATTAACAAGTTAACTCACCAGATCTTGGAAATACTACTTTTGATTTCTTTCCTTCACTCCATTTCCATTGTGAGTGCACATTGAAAACCAAAATTTTATCCGGTAGGTGTGTTTTTTTTCCCCTTTTCACTTCTTTGTCGTGTTATATCAAAACTAAGAAAAAAAAATTGTTCATTAGCTGAAATTTAATGTATAATGTAATTGCAGTAAAAACTGGAATTTCAATAAGAAATCAGTGAATCATTAAATTGTATGGATTATCTTCACTGGAGTGTTATTTAACCAAGTGTGTTTGTTTCCTTTAAGATTTATTGACAGTGAATGAGACATCTGTGGAGCCTCCTCAGGATGATGGAAATAGTTTAAATTCTCCAAGAAATTTGGCTTTGGAAGCCACATTTATTAATCATAACTTTTCCCAACAAGTCCTTAAAACTGTAAGTATCTGTAATGTTGTGATTTTTTAAAATGTGTTGTTAATATTAATAAAATGTATTTGTATTTTAATGTTGTAGGGTGAGCCACGTTTCAAGTTTGATGAACCAAATCCGTTTATCTCTGAAGAAGAAGCTGATGAAGTTGCTTCTGTTGCATATCGATATCGCAAATGGGACCTTGACAATGGAGTAGTCTTAATTGCAAGATGTGAGCATGATGCTGTCATGCAAGGACCAAATGGTGAATTACAGTTTATCACCATTAAGGCACTTAATGAATGGGATTCAAAGGTAAACAAACAAGTTTTTTCTTTCTTTCTTTTTTTCTTTCTTTCTTTTTTTCTTTCTTTCTTTCTTTTTTTCTTTCTTTTTCTTTCTTTTCCTTTCTTTCTCTTTCTTTCTTTTTCTTTCTTTCTTCCTTTCTTCTTTTTCTTTTTTTCCTTCTTCTTCTTCTTCTTCTTCTTCTTCTTCTTCTTCGAATTGCACCTAAACATTCTAAACGGGATACAAATGACGAGAAAAAAAATGTTTGAGACACAAAAGTGATTTCTAGTGAGTTTTTTAGTGCTTATGATGTTCAGTGGGCAAAACCTTATACTGATGTACTCAATACAGTAAAACCCCTTTTTTTAACGCTTTTCAGGGGACTGTTGGAAAAAAGTAAATGCAGAAAAGTAAAAAAAATTATACGCGAGGAGAGTATTTACATTATTTACTGCAATGGTGACTCTGATTTTCTTTCTTGCCTGTGTAAGAAAGGAAAGTATTGGAAATGCCACTGAAAACAGCAAATTTTTGACAAAAACTCTTGACGGGCCCTGGTAATGAAACAGTGGGTAAATCATGTTCCTGTATATAGTAAATTACTACCTATAACATATGGTGTAACCAAAATAGTGTTTGTGGGTCCTTGATACTGAGAATTTGATTGATGGCAAAACGTCTGTGTACAGTCAGCACTAGCGCAATTTTTTCAGCCAATTTTCTCCAAAATTGATGTTCCCTGATTGATGATGAACACAAAGTTTTGTTAGTTTACTACATACATTGTATGTATTCATTTACTACATATTGGAGCAGAATTTATCCACTTTTTTGTGTCGATACAATTTTTTTTGACGAAAAATCACTGCTTTTGCTGCAACAATGCACAACTTTCTTTACACTGTTTATTTTTCTCCATATAATATGCACATAAAGGAAAAAGTAAAAAATAAAGAAAAAAGAAATCACTGTACAAGACAGGAAGCACTCTTCATATCATGTTATTTGTGGGAAGAGAATGATTATTAATATAGGCTGTAGAGCAGGACCAATGAAAAATTATGTAAAAGGCAGGAAAACAAAGTGTGAGAATGCAAAAATGGGGTTTTACTGTACATTGTTTTTTTCCAATTGGCCTTCCAATCTTTTTCCTATCTGCAAAATTGAACACATCTTAAGCTATTTTTTGAAATATTGGCTTATTTACAATTCTGAAAAGAAATCTCTTTGTAATTAATTTGATGTAAATGTTTTTGAAATGAACACAAATTAATACAATGAAATTTATTGTATGTGGAGACCAGTACATAAAGGACAAAAAAAATGCTAAATAGACAAACATATTTGCAAACAAAAATTATTGTCTTAGCAAAAGTGGCATATAACAAAACAACTTTTTGAATGCAATCCATGTTACATTTTATGCAGTGGTATTTTGTGCACTAAAGCTGAGTATCTTGTTTTTCAACAAGATGGTTCGTACACCATTGATTCTTATAGCAACAGGAACTTTGCCAACGGTTCGTGGTTTCACACTGCAGATTTTCTCAATCTCAGGAGATGCGAGTAGAGTGCAATACTTCTAATAAATTCCAAAAGGGGAATTCAATTGTGAATTTGCCAATACAGCAACCAAATGTTCACCAGAGACAAAATCTGAACATCGGCAAGTACCACTTCTTTGATCTGATTCTGGTTCTGTATACTGCCTTTTGTTGATAAAAGTATATTGACATCACCCATTCCTGAGTTGTCTGTTTTTATAAGGGATGGCTGGGGTGCAGAAACTAGTTAGCTCAAACTAGTTGCTATTACCACCTGGCTATTGTATTTCACAAGAGTAATATTTTTTCTCTCTTATCTATAAATAGCACACTTTCCTTAGGAACAAAGTTGACATACACATTTTTAATGACTGAAGATCCTAGAGATTTTCCTGGAATGCAGTCTCCTTTACCTGTGTATGGAGTATGGTGCACAACATATTCGTCAGGTCAAGTCAAACACCAACATTTGAATCCATATCATATTGACTTGCCACAAATGAATTATTTCATTGAACCACGTCTGTAATGTGGTCCCAAATTGCCTCATCTAATGAGATGCATTACCCAAAGGCTCAAGTAAATGGTTGGAACGGCACGTATAGATGTTCCGGAAGAGGATTAATTTTATAAACTTTGACTGTCCTATCGATGTTAGCTTTATCCTTGAAGTGTAAATATTTGTGAATGGCATCAAAACAGTTATGTGGCTTGAAATTCGCTATAAGATGATTGTGTACATCATCATTTATCATTCTTTGTTTCCCAGTACATATGCTGATACATCAATTTTGCATTTTCAAACTAATAGAATCCCAAAATACTTGTACAGTTCTTCAACAGTTAATTGGAAATTAGTACATTCCTTTGCCGTACGATAATTCACTGTTTCTTTACAATGTGTTCCATTATTTCATAATCAAAAAGTTTAAATAATTGCATCAGGGAAAAGATTTCAGAAACTTTGGAGAAAAACGTAGGAATATGATTTTTCCGGAGAGTATCAGTGACAAAACTTTCCATCAAAATAAGTGTAACAACAAAACCTTACTAATTATCAAAGAAGTGATTTACAGTCAATAACTTAACAACTAACTTCTGTCAGTAATTCAAAATAGAAAAAAAATCTGAAAATTAAAGACTCGTCTCTCACTTAATTCATCAGTGTTTGTGTTACTAGCTTACAATCAAACATAAACCAGAAAGATATGGAAAACTGAGGCATAGCCCGCTAGTATGCATATTAGCAGGCTATGGCTGAGGTAACAGCATTGCTAAAGCAAAGCTCAAACATCTTACTACTATTATTTAAATGCAATTCATTACATACATTGTAATTTAATTAAATAAAAAATGTAGCTTATGATATATCATATGATGAGCTGTAATGGGTTGACAGAGAAATGTTCTTACCACCATTATCTGGGGTAGTGACAGGGAACCCAGAAACCATCAAATTTATTTCATTCTGTTCTTTGAAAATATCACAGAAGTTAGCTCATATTCTTCACAAATACAATTTTCAAATTTCTTCACCACTCATGAATCTCTCAGACACCGACTCTCACCTCGCAACACCACCCTACTCCTAGCAAAGTCAGAAGTTTATGCACTCCACTGTCATAATTGCAAAGCTAAATACATGGCCAGATGGGTAGAAGCTTCAATGCCAGACTTAAAGAACATTTACATGCATGGAAATGCAATACAAATGAATCGCACTTTGCTACACACTTATAAACACAGGCCATACTTT
>JAHLJT010004215.1:0-21362 GCA_031308135.1 Acheta domesticus
AGTGACTACAAAGTCACAACAAAGTGATTTACAAAGATTTTGACAATCGTATTTTTCTCGTTTTAACGAGTTCGTGCCAAATTGTAACCCCCCATTGTGCTCTCCGCACGACAATTATTCAGTAGGTATAAACATTTCTAAGACATGCATTGCATTTCGACGAACGTCGCCGGAAGGTGTAGCAGATTATGCTACATAGGAAAAACCTTGCATTTCTTTTTATGTATTTTTATCTCGAGGGTTTTCCAGAATGAATGATGTGAGTTCTTTCTTAGGTGGTGAGTTGACATGAACAGTGTACTTGGAAAACAATATCTAAAGAAGAGGATTTACGGTAAAAACGTGACATACTTTCGACATTTTGCAAAAAGTACAGTGTCTTACACTGGAACTCTGAAAGGGAACTCGTGGATAGGGAATGCGTATTTTTCGGACGTATCAGTTTTTGAACTCATTCCGAACGTGACAGTCGTCGCGATTTCAATTCCTCAATTCGCACTCTGTGCGCTGCGTCATTAAAAGAACCACGGACGCGTACATTGAATGACAGTTTCTGTGACGATCATTATCTACAGTTCCTCCCCGTCTCGTCGGCCCACGCGCGCCAAATAAAATATCCTTCATTGTCCCGTAACAAATAGGGCGTTCCGGCGCGGGGCAAAGGGAAGAGGGCGGCGGGGAAGTACATCGGAGCAAAGAGTCGCATCAAAGAGAAAGTCAGAGCCTGGCGCGGCCCTTGAACAAAGCGCAAATGCCATCGCGCCGCGCCCCCGCAGCCGCCGGCCGCGCCGCACCGCGCCGCGCCGCGCCGCGCCGCGCGGCGGCCGCTCGGGGCGACCCGCTCGATCCGCCCAATCACCGTGCACATTGCCGCACCCTTCCCCGGGGCCCGGGAGGGGGCTCCGCCGAATTTCGCCGACAACGGCGATGGCAACGGCGGCGGCGGCGGTGGGCCGGGTTTGCGCGCGCGCGGCACACACACACACACACACACACGCACTCAAATTGCCGTTGAAAAAGAGATGGGCGGCGGAGGAGCAGTTTTTTAAGAATGGGAAAAGGATTTTTTGGTAACGCGCCAGCTGTCGCCGGGGCGACGCGGACGGGCGCTGGTGGGAGGGTGGGGGAGGGCCGAGGAGGGGTGCACCGAGGTGTAAGAGTGAGGATGGAAAGCGCGTTGACAGGGAGGTTGAGGGCAGCAGAATAGACGAGGATCGCGCCAGTTCGTCTGCGAGATTGCGTCGCGGGAGGCGACTGGAGGGAACGAGCGTCGCACACAGGATTTGACACCTTCGTTTGAAGATTCGTTCCGAATTTGTTTCGAATGCACCTTCCATTCAGTTCTGACTCGAATTTACCAGAAATTATATAACTGTGCCGAAATTGCAATGTTCTCTATAGCATTCGTTCTGGGGAGAGATATAATAATTGAAAATAACTTGATTTTCCATCTGCTCTATCTGATTTCCGTGTATGTGAAAAAATGCAACCTTTGAGAGCAAGAAGAAGAAGAAATTAATGGAGGTGATGTTAAAATTAGGTCATGGTACGGATACTTTTGAAGATTAATTCACTGTAATGACAATATTCATGAACAAGAGGTAATCTGTCAAAAATTACGTGTCGAAATTAAACTTTCGAAATAATAAAGGATGAAAAGCACAATGCTTATAGTTTTTGCATACAAACTGCGAGTTAGTTTTAAAAAAAAAATTAAGATTTCCTTTGTTATTCATTTTACTATCAGAAACACTCTCTTAAAAAAGTTTTTTACTCTGAAGAGGGCTTTGTGAAATTGACCATCGACAAAGTACGGTTCTAAACACACACCCATTTTTCGAAAGCCTTTGACTCGATTGGACGAAGGCATTTATTACACCTTTCAATGATATATTTCACCCCTGTAACAGCTATTCTGAAACGATTTTTCCCTTCTCGAAATTCAAAGAATGTGTACATCAATTCCCCTCCCTTCACTCCAAACTCTCTCAAGCTCTCGAATTGCGCGCAGAGAAAATTATCGAATTGAACAGTCGCTCCAATAGAACCAAAATCTGCCGTGATTTCATAGCGTTTCGGCCGTCTGTTAATTTGTTATTTCTTATGGGAATGTTCTATCAGAAAATTCTTTTTTGGGATCATAAGAAGCATAAGTAATAATATGCAAGAGAATTTTTTTATTTTTCCGCAGTTGCTCAAACATTTAGATACAATTGCGAGTATGCAGGACATTTCAGTACTTCAGGCGACGTTTTTATAGCATTTTTCTTTTACTTCAAAAGAAAAAAGGTATTCCGAAATAGGATTGTTTATGTCACATTTTGACATTTCCCCTTCAGTAATAATCCTCTTACAATTTTCTACCTTAGAGTTAGGTAAATTAAAACTTTGCAATTAAAAAAATCGTATTTTGCAGTTTGCAGGCGATTTCACATGCAGACAAAACATCCAATTAAATCATATGCTTCTGAGTAATAATTTACTCAATGTTTTATTCATCTTAAACAACTGAGAATGCTCGCACAAAATTTCACACAATCAACCTGACATAATTTAATAGCCACGAATTAAGTGTTGTAATTTTCAAGTTTAAGAACCTGTATTCAGAACGAGAATCAGTTGTGAATTCTTGGTTTTTCAGCTATATAACTGAATAATAAAAGTTAATGTTGCTCCTAAACTAAGAGTGTGCATTAGCCATTACGATCTCCGATAAGTTAAAAATTTATTTTTGTTTAATTTTATTTTTATGCTCAGCGTTGGCGTCTGGTCTAACATTACCAGAACGTCAGGATTATAAAAGTTTGTTTGATTGCAAAAATTTTAATTAATGTTCTACTGAGCAGTGATCTGTGATTTTACATGAAAGCACATTAAGCTTTCGTGGTAGATAGTGAAGGCAACACTACTCATACAAAAGAAGCAAACACGGCACCTTTTTAATTGTTTGCCTTTCGAGCGAGGTTTATGAGCCAGGCTCACGAATGTGGCCGTTTATGTTTGTGGCTTAATCCCAACAACACAGAGCCACAAAAGTAGGACACGTCGTCGCCAAGACAACGCAAGGGCTGCCTTCGTGTAGTGTCGTTTCTCATAAAAGTCTGTACGAATGGTAAATATATTTTATCTATGTAAAGATATTCGAAAAATGATATATTTTTTCTCATTGAATTGTATCGAATTGTGGATTTTTTCTCTAAATCAGTCATTGAGATGAGAAAAAATCACTCTGAAATTACGTGGCTTTCAATTGCGTCTACTAACTGAAAGATAGCGATATCTATCTGTACGGCTATTCGGTTAGAACCACGAAATTACCAAGCGGAAGTTACAGAAGAAAAAATATCTAAGCAATGACCTACTCTACGTAGTAAAACCAGAAATAATTTTGCCAATCCTAGTGTTCATGCAATCGTCGCTATGAAAACTGCATTTCTTACGATCTTCACACTTTCGCACGATTTGAGAAACGTGACACCCCGCCTTCTTCGAAAGGCGAGTACTCTCGAATTAGGAGCGACATTGACGTCATGTTTTCGGAACGTTGATTTTCAATCCGGTGTTAATAGAAACGTCATTTTAATGTCAATTTATACGTCTATCGCATTTATCTCATGTTTTTAACGTTTTTTTCGGGGGTTGCTTGTTATTGAGCGAAAAGTCTCCGATGCACATTGTTGTACAATTTAAAATATGAAATAGCTACTGTTATTCGTCTGAATTGAAAGAGCGCGCACTGTTTGTCTTCCCTTCAGCGAGCAGATGTTTTTCTCGCTCGATAGATGACCCGATTCCGTGTTATTCCGAAGATTTCCTGTTGTCCTTCGGCCCGCGGGAAGTCGACGCCATGCGCGGAAGACTTACGACATTGTTGTCAAGGTCGATTCCACTGGAGGCGGGAGGGCCGTAGCACACTACCCCGACGAAATCGCCTCCCACGCAGTTCATTATTCCCCACCATAGGGACGCCATTCCTATTCTCAAAAGTCGGGGCTACTAATAGTTTCCTTCCCTCGCTAGTTGCGCAGAAGTTCGTGGCATGGCACGGTGCCGCGAGGCGTGCCACTGTCACCAGTAGACCTTGACACCACTGACTTAGGGCTTCTCTCCGTCTAGTACCCTACCTACTTCGGCGAATGAGGAAGTTCTGATTCCTTGAAATGACCCTGAGTTCTCAGGCTTCAGCATAGCTTTGATATTACTATTTCTCTTAGTCAATTGAATCCAATTATAAAGTAACAAACTGGACAACTGTCAAATCAAATTCTTCCCTGCGCGAACGCTGTTGGAGGTTACTAAACCATTAAAAAACAGAAATGTTTTGCTTTCGATGTTGCAGGCCCTATTCGGAATCAAGGACGAGCGTACGTTCGCCATCCAGAAGAAATCGCAACCACGTGCATACTCGTATTTTATATACTGCGATTTTCGTAACTTTTCCCCTGACAGAAATCAGCTGTTCACGGTTTCATAGACATAGACATAGTGACGTCACTGTCGCGAAATATAAGCTCCTGATTGGATGGCAGCGAAACAGCTGATTCCTGTCATAGACAAAGTTACGAAAATCGCAGTATAGAGCACATACGTAACGCAATTGAAATATGACCAATATTTCGTACAGATCGTTGTCTTGTGCCTCTTCCTCTTTTCTGCATCTAGAAACATACACCCTTCTGAAAGGGAAGCAGATTTAAGGACCCTCCCATTCGGACTTCCAGGAATACTTTTTTGGTACGTGTTGTGATCAATACGTGGTAATTGTTTTTCAATAACCTGTGTTCTATCGTCGAACCACTAGTTTGGGGGTCATGTCCTCTTACCTCCCTCCCTGGCGAGCGACGCAGTACGTTTGTGCACGTACGCCCCGAAGACCCGCTTCGTTAACAACATTGTATATTGTACACACATGTGTTTCATATTTCGGGTACAATTCATGTATAGTAGTGAAGACTAGTGTCCAATTACTTCTCTAGCGATAGAACATTCGGTCAACTACCCAGAATACATTTTAAGACCTTATCGCTGACAGTTTTGTTAGAAAATTTGAAAATGTTTGTGTGGAGAAATTTTAACCACTCCCATGAACATTTTATTTTACACACTTTGTACTTTTTCTTATACATTTTGTAGAATACATATATTGCTCTTCTAATTAGAATAAATTCAGTTCTCCAGGAAAAACGAAACACGGAAGATCGCGCTAAACATCAACGTTTATACTTTCCTGAAAATTCGAGTGCTAATCTTTGAAGTGTATCGCCAATTGACCACGACAAAAGAACTATTTTGTTGCTTATTATGATGTTGAATTTGAGCAGGGCTGCGCAAAACGTTCTTCTACCGTTCGATGTAATGATCAAACTGATCAGCATAGTGATGTTTCAAGGCGTGTGCCTACATTTAATATTCGAGAAAAAACATCGACAGAAAATGGCACATTTAGTCAAGTTTCATAAAAATTCCAATCACCTTCCAAGATAGAATTTCTTAAAATCGCTTTGTAACATTTAATTGGATAGGACACGGGAAGTGGTGAACATGGTGTTTAGCGAGAGCGAAAATACGCAAGTAGTGCTGAAAACGAGTGAACATTCCTTTCGTTGTTACGAGAGCTGGTGTGCGCGGCGTGGCGCGGGCAGTTGGGTTGGCGGTGCCAAGGGCCGCGTCCCAGGCGGGTTGAGGAAGGCTGCTGCGGCGAGCGAGCGCAAGAGCGGGCCGAGTGCGCCCAACGGGCTCCGCGCCAACGCCGCCGGCGATAAGGCCTCCTCCGTCTCAGGCGCCTGCCCCTCCCCTCGCCCATCCGCCGGCGACCCGCCCCAACGCGTTATCTGCGGCGGGCGCAGCGACAGGGCTGGCCAGGGCGGTCGGGTAGGGCGCCGCGCTGCAGATAGGGCGGAACAGGCGCGCCGGCGAGCGGGCGACCAGCGCTGGAGGCTGCGAGGGCGGTGCCGTCACGGGAACTGTCCAGTTCTCACTTACGCTGGTACATAGATTCGTCATCATTAGCAATTTCATTCTGAAATTGGAGCAAAAATGCTCCAAATGCGTTGTTTTTCGTATCACATCATGTGCACCCTACATGTAACTTGTTAAGACCGGAAACTATTTCATTTATTTATGCACCAAGGGCGTATAAGGGGTCTAACGATTGAGCGGCGACAAAATGCGCCAGCGCCTTTGTCACACCGAGATCATTGGAACCAGTTAACGCCCGTGGTACATGCTAATTTTATTGATTCAGATTTACTAACTAACTGGATGTTAACGTGGCTCGGTTTGTTTTTTCATATTTCCTCCCATAATTTTCTTTCATAATTCCCTCTCTTAATTCCTTCCATAAGAGAACTTATAGCATCATTGAATTCTTTTCATATTCCTCTCATAACCATGATCCTTTCGATTCAGGTAAGTTATGCAGAGAATTTCGAGCTCGCTATGAAGGCAATAACAAGTTACAACGTTTCAGTATAAAATGAAATATATTTTTAATTCTCGAATAATGTTCGCTTTATAATGCTACAATCGAAGACATACGATTCTGCACAAGAGTTGATTTTTCACTTCTGACGAGATAGTTTTTGAGTAATTTTGCGTTAAAGTTGGATAGTTTTTAACACTTAATTTTCTCAAAAAGTTTCCATTTTTTTGTTTTAATTTTCTCCTCGTATATATCGAAGAACCGTAAAAAAGTGATACTAGTCCCATTTCCGCGAATTCTCTGTTTCCGAAATTTTGAAAAGTTAACATTTCAAAACTACAAATTTGAAAATAGAGGTTTTCAATGAAATCTGTTCTAAAAACTTATATATTTAAAAAGGTCATGTTTTACATTTTTGAAAAAAAAAAGTTTTTGCGTAATTTGTGCTTGAAGTTGACGTAAAACAAATAAACATTTTCTCAAAATTAGCTCTAAATTTGTTCTTCAAATTTTTCCGACGGGTAGAATAAGGGATGCTTAAAAGATTGGCTATGTCTCATTTTTGTTGAGCACACTGTATTTTCGAAAATTGCAAAAGTTAGAAAACATGCAAGAAAGTATTAGTTGTTGTAGTACCACTTGTTTCTCAAGAAACGCTTTTCATCATCTTATTGTGAACTATGGACATGATTTATTTTGAGAAGTTTGGAAACGCCATTACAAACTCGAGCCTCATCGACCGCGTGATGTACGAGAAGTGTCTTGCTGTCGCTATTGAGTCGATTAATGGAACGAGGAACTGGGACGTTTTAATTTTTCCTCCTCTCTTTTGTTCAGATTATTTAGCTGCAGTTTGCCTCCAACCGGACACACTGCACACTCAAAATGAAATTTCAATTCACGGTAATTCTTCCACTGAAAAGATTTTCAAAGTGAAAAAAAAATTAATAGTTTAATAATAATATGAGTCATAATAATAATAATAATAATAATAATAATAATAATAATAATAAACTGCACGCATCGTGAGGAAGTTTTTATACATATAACTTCACATCGAATCCTGACCGCTCGAATTTGCAAGCGAAGCAAGCACCTTGGTTCTCCAAAGGTCCCGATGTGTGCTGTAGTATACATGGCTAGGCGAGGGACTTAATAATAATAATAATAATAATAATAATAATAATAATAATAATAATAATGTATTTTTTTAATAAAAGTTATTTTGCCTGTTGAGAAAGTAGGGGAGGAAGTATTGTACTCTAAAAAGTTAGTTACAGTGAGGACATACATGCAATACATAGTGGTACATGATTACATTTAGAAAAAAAGTAAATATAGGTTTGGTAACTTCGGTTTCTGAACTTCTTCATTATGTAACTTCCAGTTTTCATTACGTGTATAGTGAGTTATTATTTTCGAAATTTGTGGCCCTCTGTCAACTGTTGAAGTATACAAAAAATTCAGAACTGTACTGCGTATGTAAAAAAAATTTTAAACCAAGGGAATTATTTTAAATCTATTGGTTTCATTCGACATAACAAAGGGACATAAAAGAAAATATTGATATTATAAGATTGACAGATTTATTGGGAACCGTTTTATCATTACTTAAAATCACCAGCCTGGAAACTGTAGTAATATTGAATGGGAGGAAACAAATTTGACGACGAAAGAATTATTTTGCTGAAAATTGTACCTCGATTCGATTTCATTGCAGTAGACGCAATATTTAGGGCCTCGTGTCTGGCTCTTGGTCAGCGTGGTTGCTTTCCAATACTCGGCCCGGGTTCGATTCCCCGTCGAGGCAAGATTATCGTGCCTTGCAATGGCGCAGTGTACATTCCTATGTGACGAAGAGAAATTCACTTCTCAGGTTGAGAAGACCGGAATACGGCGTGGGGATTTGTACGTGCTAACCACACGTGCCCCCTAACCCATGGCCGCGAGGCAGGGACGTCGCCGGTAGGCCTGAGCCCGTTCACGGGTTGTCGCGCAAAGTACATACATAGACGCAATATTAAAGACTTCTTTTTGACAGATGTTTGAGACAGATGCAAATGAAATATTGTGAATCTTGTTACGTAGGATATTTATTTATTTATTTATTTATTCGCGAATCGACCTCCATGGACCTCGCAAACGTGCATTTACGCACGTAAGACATTGTTTGGGGGGATCAGCATTTCTGCTGAGTCCATTTTTACACCCCAAGGTTGTTAGCCGTGGGGGTATGGAAAATGAGTTGATTAGGAGGGGTGAGAGGACGCACACGCATACAGGCAAACACAATACACCCATGTCCAAGGTGGGATTCGAACCCGCGATCCTGCGGCTTACTTTGAGAACGTATGTTTTAAAAACGAAAAGCTTTGTTTTTCAGAGACTACTGCGTGAAATTTTGTGTAATTATTTTTTGAACTGATTGAGTGGAAAGCGCGGATTAAGTTTGAAAGTCCATCCTTTAAAATGTCTTGGGATAAGTGTAATTCCCAGTAATAAAAACATATTGAGGAAGCTACGACGGACGTTTTGCCTGCAGCAGATGTTTGGTTTTCCCTGCCAACTAGTTAGGAACTTGATGAATGTGGCAACTTCATTTTCCTTTGTACGGCGGAAATCCTACTTGCGTTAATGTTGTGAAGAAATCGTTCATCATAGCGAAATCAACTGGGTGCCGCTTTGCGTAAATAAGTTCGTCTACATTTTATTCTTCATTACTACAACGGGGACAAGTTATTGGCGTGGAACAAAAATTCAAATTATTGAAGTAATGCAATGTATTTTAAAATTACATTTTTTACATTAATTACATTACACAAAGTTCGATACAAATACACACACATATAGCATATAGCAAACCCTCATTAATGCGAATTCCAAGGGACCGAAATAATGGGAGTTCCTGTTATAAAAATTTGTGCTATCCGAGCATTGTAAATGTCCGTGTTAAATGCTTGCCGGGATCGAAATTTTGTTTTCTTGTTACTGCGAAATTCGTGTTAAGCGAGCTCGTACTAACGTGCTAACTTACATTTTGACGGTGTGACTGAAAGAGAAGCAAACAAAAACTACAAATAGAAGTACGTAAGATATATGTGAGTGGTGTGTAAGGAAATAATTGAAAATCTCCAAAAAGAAAACAAATCGTAGCCCTTATTCAGTAATATTTCTCAACAGTAAGGTTAAAACATGAAAAAACCCGAAAAGATCCCAGCATGTAAAGGAGAGAATGGTTTAAAAAAGCGAGGATTACTGACATTCGTAGACACAAAAAATAGTTAACAAAACAATATGTCATTTGGTAATGCTCGAAGAGACGTTCATAAACCAATCAAAAGTTAACAGTAACAAAAATCTTTAAATTTATAACACTAACGCGATCTAATCTGCAAATAGTCCGTTCTAACGTAGTACCGACCATCAGCGGACTGAAGCGATGACTATGATTATGACCCTAAGCCCCTAAGGGTTTTCGTTTAGTAGTATACGTTTAGTAGCAATGTATAATTACGTCGTAATTTCAATGAAACTATCTTAAATATTGTTGAATGTTTTTTAAAATTTAGTTTGTGGCTTAAAATTATGTGGAAAATAGTATTTTCTTCTCGAAAAAGTATTTGACACTGTTTCTCCTCTTGCGGGGAACTAACGTGCGCGTTCCCGCCTACAATAGGTTGGCAGAAATTTTCGCGCGAATCGAAAGGTGTGCCAACCTGCACCCGCGAACGATCTCTGCGAGGTGCGGCGGCGGTCGACGGCGCTGGTTGGCTGTCTGGCGTCGCATGTTGCGGGGCTGCGGGGCGCGGGGCTGGCGGCGCTCCTGGGCCGGCGCGGCGGGGCGCAGAGCGCGGGAGGGGCGGGGGCGCGGGCGGGGTGGGGTATCCACGGCCGTTGACCGCGCGAGCGGGGGCGCCGCCGCCGAGGTTGGCAGCCCTGTGGGCGAGTTCCGTCTGGCGGCGGCGGCGGCGGCGGCGGCGGCGGCGGCGGCGGCGGCGGTGCTGGTGGTGGTAGTGGTGGTGGTAGCGTCGGTGGCGGCGCGCAACGCGAATGCGGCGGTGGAGGCGGCAAGGTCGGCTGGCACGGCGGCGGCGGCGGCAGCAGACTGGTGTCGTCAGCGCACGGGATTCCGGAAGCGCGCGAGACGCTGATAACGAGCACAGGGGCCCCGCGGGGGCGCCGGCCGCAATGCCGCCCGCCCGCGCGCACACCGCACCGCACCGCACCGGCACTCCTGCCACAGCGCCGGCGACCTCGGGCGGCGGCGGCCTCGCGTGCGCGCGGACTTTTGGCGGACGTGCTGCGGCGCGCGCCGCTGCTGCTAAAGTTCTGGCCAGCTAAAAAGACCAGCTAACATGACAACTTTTGAAAAATATCACTGTCGAATGAGAACATGGATTCATACTCGATTTGGGGAAGTTTCGTTTCGAATTGTGTTGGCAAACGCCGTTGCCAACCTTCACACAATTGCACTGTGTATATTACGTTTACGTGGTAGGGACATTTTTTTAATATTTCAGTTGGCGACGAAAAAATGACTACTTCCGTAGATTCCGCCAACATTCAAAGCCATTCGAGTGGAGTTGCTGTGTTCGCGATATTTGCTAGCGATTTGTACTTTGCGGTTTGCTGATTTTTGTTATTTGCATTTTATTTCGTTCAATTTATTAATTTAGTAGTTATAGGCATTTTTGATTTTTATTTATTATTTTCCGATTGTTTTCCTTAGTAATCATAGTTGAAATAGTTTTAGTAGTAAACGTTGATTCTTTCCATTTAGTATTTCGTGTGTTAAATTAATTATATTGTATTTATTATTATTATTATTATTTGAATCCAATTTATTTATAATTGGAAAATAATGGATAGCCCAAGTACATCTGGGCCTATTCATGGTATTGCACCATTGAAGATAACACGCCTTCAAAGTTCCCTTCAAAAGGGGATTGTAAATTTATATCTGGGATTGCGGAAAGAAGCAATTGAAGAAGGTGTCCATGTTACCCACACTTCTTTGATAATACGAGTGGCAACATTATTACAGGTAATTTTTTAAAATTTCTGTATAATATCTTTTAAAAACTTACAAGTGTAATTTTCTTAATTAAAATAGTGATGGGTATAGTTGTTAATTATCTTTAATTATTAATTACTATTAGTTATGTATTAATAGAAATAAATCCAATTTTCTTTTTCCAAGTTATTGTGTGTTTACAGGTGGGTGTGAAGTCAGTTGAAAATATTATCAACAAACATAAAAAAAAAGAAGTTCTCACCACACCCAATAAGACTCGGAAAAGAACCCGTCCAGTCACCAATGTTGACAATTTTACAAACGATGGGATTGCCAATAAAATATATTGCAGTTTGAGTTCAGGTAATCAATAAAAATATTTATCCTAACAATTATCAATTTGTTTTATACTTGTTTTTGGGTTACTTAACAAGTACCATGAATTATATTTTATGTAGGTTGTGGTATTTCCATTAGAAACCTCTATACGGAGATAGTGGGGGATGAATCATTAAATTTTGAAGGCTCTCAGACCTCCTTAAAGCGAATAGTGAAGAACATGGGTTTTACGTGGGGAAAGGGAGACCGGTATGCTCATGTGAGGGAGAGTGAAGCTGTAATTTTTAAGAGAGAGTGCTTCCTGAGAAATTTTATTAAAAACATGAACTCCAACATGCCAAAGACAGTAGTTTTCTTGGATGAAACATGGATATATATGAATGGTAATTTCTTATACTTTTCTTCTGGAACATTAATTTTAATATTGTTGTACAATGTAATGAGCGTATAGTGAACATAATGAGAAGTGCATAAATAAAGCAATATAAATTTGGATTTAAGTTGGATAGGTAAATGTTACCATAGGTTTGTTACCACAGGAGGGTCTTCAAAAACCTGGTTAAAAAGGATGAGGTAAGGGGCCACCCAAAAAAACCAGATGAGGGGAGCAGATTTGTGGTTGTTCATGCTGGAAGTAAGCATGGGTTTGTGCAAGGTAAGTTGCAATAATCAGATTGAATAATCATACACATGGCATAATGATTCAGAGTAAGTTTCCTTTACTTTATAATCACTTATAAGATTAATTTATTCTTGTTGATTATACACTGTTAATAATTTATTTTTGTGCAATTTCCTCTGAATGAAAGTGGCAGTGAAAACATTTTTGTTCATTAGGAGCAAGTCTAATTTTCAGCACAGATTTGAAGAGGGGCCAGGATTACCACGGTTCAATGAACAGTGAGAATTTTGAAAGGCAAGTTCATCATTAATTTTCATTATAGTCAAACAATTAAGTCATTATTAAGGCAATACAGTGATTTTTTGCAAATTTCCACAGGTGGATCCAGGCACAGTTAATTCCTGGCATTAAAAATTTGGGGCCTTGCCTAATTATAATGGACAACGCTTCATACCACAGTAGGTTGGTAGAAGAAAATCCTTCATCTAGGTGGAAAAAAAATGAGTTAGTGGTAAGTAACTAGTAAAAATTGAAGTTTAGAATTTGAAATGTAAAGAATTTTAACAATAAATCTTCTTATAGAGGTGGTTACAACAACATGGTGTGGTGCCACCAAATAATGCCACTGTTGTTCTTTTGAGGCAACTGTGCAAGCTTCATAGTAATCAACTGAAAAGGTTTGCTCTTATATATAATTTGCATTTTCAAACTGTTAATGAAGAAAATATTTTTGAGGTGGATTGTTTTCTTTTTTCTAGATATGTGGTTGACAAACTTTTAGAGGATGAAGGGCATCAAGTTTTACGCCTTCCACCATACCACTGCTTTTTTAATGCCATAGAGCAAGTATGGTCTGAGACAAAACGATATTACACAAAAGTAATAGTTTCAAGGCCAGGCAGTGGCATTGAAAGAACTAAACAGGTTTGGGAGGAAGCATTAAATCAGGTAATCCCAACTTTTTCAAGCGAATATTTAACTTTTGAATAGCAACATTTGAATATTCTTATAATATTGATAATACTTGATTGCAATTGCAGAAACTAAAAAAAATAATAATTTTTAAAATTAACTGCTTTACATTAAAAATGTTATTAATTTTATTACTATTAATTATTTTAACATCTGAGTGCATTCATTTTAGAAGAAATCATTTTAGTATTTCTCTACTTTTCTTTGTGTAATCCATATGCCTTACTAATTATATTTATTATTTTTAATATTTATCTCAGTTATTTTAATTGTAATGTGGAATGTGATATCATCTAATTTTTATTTTTGACACATATCGCTGTAGGTGACTCCACAAAAGTGGAATAATTACGTGGAACATACTGAAAAAATTATAAAAGAATATTGGAGGAAAGAAATACAAGATGTTCCAGAAGTTGAAGACATCATAATAAATTTGGAGAACAGTTCTGGAGAAGAGGATGACAACGACAGTGAGGATTAATCAGTAAGATATTGATTACAACAAGCTTTATTATTTTTCTGAAAAATTTTGTTACTGAAATCCATTTTTTATGAAGAGAAAGATGGAATAAACTATTTATTTATAGTATGCATTTACAGAAGAAAGCTCTAAGCATCACATCTGAGCTGTCATGTTGAATCTACTTGGAAAAACAAATTTAATGTGATGATTAATCAGGTATAGTTTCAGGTAAGATATTAACCTGATGGTTCTGTTGCATGAAGCAGATGCATGATTGATGTTACAATAACTTTTCACTCCCCAGCTAACACAACGTGCCTGGATTATCACTTCTTAATCTTTTCTTGAAGCAAGTTTGTTGATACAATTTTTATGAAATGTTTTTCTTTAATCACCAACACAAATTGTTTTTGTGATATTCAAAACATAGTTTTTTGTCTTCAGACATTATTATTATTATAATTTGTAGTTTTCACACAAGTACTTGTTTTGTATATCTAAACGTATATGTAATTGGTCTTTTTAATTTTGTTTCAGTGTTTTGTAGCCCATTTGTAACTTTTGTAATTATTTTATTGGTAGAATTTCTGACATTACTTGTAGCCTAATACTGGTTTTGGGCAAGTGGCACCATATCTCTCTCCCTGAATCCCACATACATTTTGAGTTTCTTTGACACAATAATTTTAATACTGAAAATAACCATAGTCTTGCCATGATTTTTTTCACAGCAAGAGTTTGTATTTAATTGGTGTAATAAATACACAATATTTTAATCTTGTAGCGCTTTGCTGCCTGTTGGGAATTATTGGGCATGCATTAACTGGAATGGAAACTGGAATATAATATAATTTTCATTTGAATTACGTAACAAGTTAATGAGAGAGTTTATTGTATAATTACTGCATGTTCAGGGAGTAGTTAACAGAAATGTAGTCACAATAACAAAGTAGATTCAATATTATTCTGAAACTTTATATGTACTGTGCCATTTATACTGATTGTGTACATTACTGTTTAAATAAATATTATAAAAATCAAAAAGTAATATATTTATTACCATATTCCCAATCTTATGTATCCCATCCCACTGAAATGGAGAAGAAATAGGTAAAAGAGAAAAGCTGTCTCTAGTAACAACAGACAAGTAGCCTTACTCATCCTCATGATCTTCTTGTCATTTAAAAAATAATTTACTATTAAAAGCTAATGAACAATAAAACAGATAAATTAAATGCATGCTTATGCAATATTGACATCCCTAGGCTGTTAGGAGCAATTCATTAGATCACCTAAAAATTACCATATATATATATTTAATTCACTGAAATAATTGAGGTATTTATTTTTGTTCAATAAAAATCATCATTAACAGCTGAAAACGTGAAAGAATTGTTAATACTATCATCTCCAAAGTATTATTAATACAGAAGTCTGACTACAGTTAACTTTAAGGTTGTATTTTTCATTTGCACTCGACACTTTTTGACACCTCTTACGCTCAAAGTTGTTGACAATGATAAAATAATTCAAAATTATCTTAGTAATTGTTCACTGAGTTAATGTTCGTTTGTAGATTAAAATCTTTCTATTATTGAACCATTAAAGGAAAGAATATTACTGTACAGTGAACAGTCTCATCCGCGCGAAATGTGTATGACAACAAACAAAACAAAAGCGAGAGAGCTGATCGGAATGTTAGTTTCATAAGTTGGCTACGCTGACAGGAAATCTGTCAAGCTGCCGTGATGCGAATTTAGTGCGGCCTAGTACGCGGCCTGGACTTTAGGCCTTGCGCTAGGTCAGGCGGTCTGCGGGGCGGCCATTTCGGTTGGTGGGGGCCGGGAGGCCCTCGCGTGGTTTAGCGGGCTTCTTCCAGCAGTATGCCCGTCCGTTTGGGATGAGAGGGCGGAGAACTAGAGACATTTAATCGGTTAATCATATCGGTCAGCCGGTTACTGTACGAGTAATGCGAGATTCATAAATTGCCATTTGAATGTGGGTGCTAGTGTCTTCGATCGTTGGATTCAGAAGTGTATTAAGATTTCTTTACATTGGAAGGCAATGCAGTACAAATAAGATATGCATGTTCTGAAACGCGTAATGTTATTTACGTCATTATATCACGAAAAAAACTTCGCGTCTCTGGGAAGAGAGAAAAGCTACATATAGAATTCAGAAGCAAAGCAAGTGTCGTCTCAGAATCGAATCTTATCGAGATGGGTATCATTGACAGAGAAGCTGTTTACAAATGTTCTGAGCCTAGTATTCAACGTATTTAAGAAACGAAGTTTTTTTTTGTAATTACATACGTTTATTCTGGTGATATAAAGTGCACTTATCGATCGACGTTTCGGTTTCGGTTGAGCTGGCACTTCGCTAGTCCTGAATACAGCAATGGTGCATCGTTGCCTGCTGTTTTGTCAGATGTTCCTGAGTAGGGGAGGGGACGGAGAGCTTGCCCTCGGTACTCTTGACTGCTTCAGACTGGTTTCCCCAGCTCTCACTTTCAACTGGCGCGCAAGACTTTCCTTAGTCTTCGTGGACAGTAATAGCCTACGATTTGCATCGCGGGTATCCGGTTTTTAAACCGTTCGTAATGAATTATCTCTTCGGAGCAACTTATCATAGGAATACTTTTGTTCACATAAGAGACAATATTCACCACGTCCGATGAATCTGATTTACATTTCAGTATTGGGCATTCTTTATTTTTATTGTTGTTTTGAATTCTCGTTCCTCTAACTTGTCCAATTCCGCAGTCACTTTCCTCCCACCTCCACCATCGAAACGTTTGTGAGTTTTCTTTAGTGATTCCATTTCTTTTCTGCAATGTTGATTCCGGTTTTCATTTCCCGTTATAAATTGTTTGTTTATTTCAGCCTATGTAACAATGTGCATCAGTTGATTTCCCGCCTCAATTGTCGTAGCTCAGACTATTTGAAGAGTATGTTTACTATTTTAAGTGTAATCTTCCCCTTTTCATCCCATTCCAATTTTTCACCTCTTCCGTTCCTCCCATCTTGTCGAATAAGAGCGAATGAAAGCAAATCAACTCATATTACTTTCACCATGAAGAGAAGACTGTTCCCCTGTGTAAATGAACCGAACTAACCTATCACAAACATATTCAGCGAGATATGTAGATGTTCATCTTTAGACGAGACGTGGAAAAACATTATGTATTAATATATAAAATCTCGAGTAAAAAAATAATTAGTTGCTAGATATAAACCCAGTGGTAGCTTTGGGCAGTAAATTCTTATTTGTAAATAACTTACTGCGTGTTTGTACCTACTGCACACAGCTCTGAAGCATCAGTAGCAAATTCAATGTGCAAAATGATCCAAAGATTTGTCTAAAGTATTAAAAAATGTTACCAATGCTCTCTACTATGTTCGAAACGATATGATTCACAGTCATTATAAAATCCCATCAGTTAATGAAAAAAATACAGTTGTAAATATTTTCAAAAATTAGAAAATCATGTCAATACCTTAATCATAAATCTACTAGATAATATTTTAGAAATACGTCTTAAAATATTGAAACCTCTCGATTTTTCTTACAAGTTTTGAAAAGTTGTTATATATGTATCAACTGTTATTCATGGAGAGGTAGTAATAAGTAAGGACCGGACTTTTAGGTGATGCACCTACAGACACAGCGCATTGGGGACTTTCATTTTTTATTTCTATCATGTTATTTAACGCAATTGAGAGCTTTTCAGAAACTTTCCTAGTACCTAATTTGTACCTAAATCACCCCATTGCACCTAAATAGACCCTCTGCTCCTATTCCTCCCCTATTTCTTCAATCTTTGCACGCGCACACACACACACACACACACACACACACACACACACACACACACACACACACACATGCACACTAACACTTATTTTGAGTGTGCACATTACATAAATATGCACTGTTTAATATTAAATCAGGTTTGTGCACTTTGTTTTGCTACTCTTTGCATCAAATTAACTTGCCTCTATTTTTAACCTCAGAAGTACAAAGGCAAAGGAAACCCATTGTTGTTCATTACCAGTTATCGCGACAGCTGTCTTTTTTTTACCGAATATCTTACCGATGCCAAAGATGCTTCGAAACATACACCGTTGAATTCTGATGGAGTTAGTATTTGCTATTTTACGTCGAACATTTTGCACTTCTAATGCAAAATATGATGTTTTCTCAACCGATGCTTCAACTAAGAGCTGGATTTACTACAGCCCATCGATAAGGGCATCTTTCAACCAAATTTTTTAGCCTATCGCCGTCTCGCGCTTCCCCTCCCTTCACCTCGTATCCAAACTCATGGAATTTTGATTTCCCTTACATTGAGATGAACAATGTAATTCAATATAATTATTTTCCTTTTTATGACCCTGATGATGGGTGATGCCATTGATGATGTGAATCTGTTTTAAAAAAATGTAGCTTGTATGTAACATCTGTTTTCCCTCAACATTCCATATAGATTTGTTATGTTATGGTAAAAATCATATACTGTGTTCGTATCTAAACATGCACTTAGTTTTAATATATTTTGCCCCTATTTTAGCACCTAAATTAGCAAATGTTTGGCTATAAAATTCCGGCCTCTACTAATAAGCATCTTCTCCAATCTTTGTTAATTATGTATGCCAACAAATTGACTTATTGTTCACATGCATGATGAGATTGTAAATATACGTTTAATATAAAAAAGAGCCTCCCCACCTGTTGATGAAAACAATTTTTCACTTGCCCCTGTAGAATATTGTTACCAAGTACCTCAAATCCGGTAGTTTAATTCGCAGCTAAAAGGAACACTGTGCTGCTATCGCTTTCCCCCTCTGATTATCTACTTGTGGGCGGTTCGCCTTCGCCTTCGCCTGCGGAGCGCGTGGGGTTGACGGCGCCGCAGCCTCTGCTGCAGCCGCTCCGTCATGGCCTTGAGACGCCGAGTAAACACCGTCGGCTAGCTCGTGCCCTTGCCCTTACCCTTGAGCGCCGCATCACGCCTCCACTCCGCCCCCGCTCCCGCCCCCGCTCCCGCTCCCGTCCTCGTCTCCGCCCCGACCTGCCCCCACTCCGTCCCCGGCCGCCACGCCTCCGCTCCCGCCGCCGCCGCGCCGCACCGGTGAACAAAAGGAGGCGTTATAGGGCGCGGGCGGGAGGGGGAGGTGGTGAGGCGGGGCGGGGAGGGGCGGGTTGGAGCGGAGCGGGACGCGCCGCCCTTGCCGATAAAACCCCCGCGTAATGAAACATCAACCTCTCCACTCGTTAGGCGGCAAGAGCTCTCTCGTGGGGGGGCGGGGCGGGAGCGGGACGAGAGCGCACAGCGGCGGTATTGTTCTTGGGCGCCTCCGCGGAGGCCCCCGGCGGCAGTGCCTCCCCCGCCGCCGCGCGCGGATGTCGTGCGCAGGTGTGCGCGCAGGAGCTCCTCGCGCGGCGCGACGGACGCGTCTCGTCTCGTTGCACGCCACCCGCAAGGGCACTTTTCTGCCCAAGAATGATTTCTCCCTCGGGGCCGTCACTAAACTGCGATTTTTGGAACTTTGCCCCTCCAAGTCCGTCTTCACGATGGAATGTGTCACGGTATTTCGCGATGTTGTCAGTCGTGTCGCCAGATATCGCATGATAGCGACCACATCAAGCAGTGCTTGCGATCAGGCGACTTCTAGCGGTACAAGGGAGAAAGGACGTGAAATGTCGTGTGATATTCCATCGTGGCCATAGGGGCGTCAGGGGCAGAGTTAGAAAAATCGCACTATAACGAACGGTGCTGTTTTTTTTAATCTTTTGTTCCTGTTACCAGGGAAGTGAATATTTTGGAAACTGGAACGCGCTGAAGGTAGAATCGAAGTTCCGTGAGCACGTGATTCAGGCACTGTGAACGTGTGTATTACTGGAACATGATCGTAAGGATATTAAAATGAAGTGAATAGATAAATGACACTTGATTGAGGAATTTTGTCCCCACGTCAGGTAGTTGTACTTTACGCGCCTGCTGATGAATGCATTTGTTCCCACGCGAAGCTAACGTTTTAATATTGTCGATTGAGGCAAGTAGACTTGAGCATTTAAAGGCTTGTAAAGAGTAGTTGGGTATCGTGAGAAATTGTGCTCCTGTGTAGTCCATTAAATACGTGGGACGAACGTCTTTTGTGATACGAAAAAGGAGAGAAAATAGAAAATAAAATATTCAACATGATTTCATGAGTTAGGTCATAGAGAAAGAAACCGTTCCTCTCAGAAAATAGTAGCTTTTTTCCAGCAGAAACTGTTATTCTATCTCCATTGACCCACAAACGGATACTTGTTCTTGCAAGAAGAATGGGCCGAAAAAGATTTTGTGACGCTACTAACTTTGATGAAGTTGAACGGAAGATAACGTTGCAGAAAAATATATTGGTGTTTTTATGTATGTAGAATTCCTATATACCTCATATGACAACGATGTTGAGCGTTTCAATATCAAGCAGCATGCATCAAGCATTCCTAAATCGTATGCTGCTTCGGATGTATTATTGTCATATTTTTTTCTAATAGTGAATCTCAAAATGACTTCCGTCATAATAGCGTGGTGTTTAGTGCAGAATGTGGGAGCTGTGCGGGATTGGGGGCGGGGCCGGGGGTGGGCGCTGGAGAGGCCGGACAGAAACCAGGCGCGCGTGCGCTACGCCGGCCGGGCCGTGAAGAGCGCGGGGGTGGGAGCGGCGGTCGGGAGAGCGGGGGCGGCGCCGCCGAGCCCTCCAGCGCCAGCATGCACCCTCCACACTTCTCAGGCATTTTGTTTGTCACGCATTAACTTCTCAGAGACATGTTCTTGACTATTCCGGAAAGTCATAAATTAATGAATTACGATGAATGAATGAAACATGTAGCAGTCTAAAAATAGAAGCTTTGAGTGAGGTGGGGTTTTCTTGAATTCTAATCTACATTTCTTTGTTTCCGGCAGTCGTCAAAGTCATATTCATCGGAAAGCCATGTTAATTTTGTGGTCAGTACAATGATTGTGTTTCATTGAAATAGAAAACAACCGAAGATGTAAAAAGTTCAGACGCGTTCTTAGAATCCTAGTGTGTTAATAAATTATTTGCAGGACCTGATTGGAGTAGGATTTCTGTTTTTCCCCGCAGTATATGACTTATAAAAATTAAACTTTATTTATGAATTTGTTGCATGTCAAAAATTTTCAGTCATCGAAACTATTTTAACAACTGTACAGTTTGATGATAGCTATTAAAAATTATTTCGTTTATAGGAGTTGAAAGAACTAAAACAAAAATGTATTGTAATAACAAGAAAAAGTAAACAAGAACAATTTTACAAATAAAATAAAAAGAAAACAAAAACACTTTTACGGCAAAATAGAGCTACGTCATTGTATTAATTTACTTGAGTTTCACTGTTATTACAAAAATTATCAGTGCAACTAAAGTCTTCTAAAGGAATTGACTCATCGGAACGTCATGTTAATATTCAGTATTACAATATGCGATGTTTAAATATATTTTAAATTTGATGATCATAA
>JAHLJT010004218.1:0-16914 GCA_031308135.1 Acheta domesticus
GGCCAAGTTGAAATAGCAATCTCTGTGAACGAGGGGATACTACAGGTGCCAAGCCCCCACGCGATGTGTGCACAGACCAATGTATTAACAAGAACCTCGTTCCGGGTGGCATATTAGCATTTCTTACCTTCATCGGAACCAGGTGAAAATTACGGCCCGTGATTGGTTGACATCTGTGAATGGCCAAGCGCGGCAGATTCAAATAAAATACACAAGGCCTATTGTACATTCAAACATTGATTGCAGTATGGCGCCTTATGGAGTATTGCCCTCTCTTTCTATCCAATACAATTTTACATAAGACTCTCTTTTCTACCGCAAGCTGTGTCGATTCAGGAGGCTTGAAGTTATTCGACTCGTCCATCTTGTTTCACGCGCAAATACTTGACAAGTTCATTCAACGATAGCTTCAGTTGTATTAATCTTAGACAACTGAGTTTTTTACCAATATTCCCAGAACTCTTATGAATGTGGTGGATATTTTGTAATTTAGTTTTATGGTTTAATTTCATGAAATTAATGATAAATGATAGCCAAATGCTTATTTCTACATTTTGACGTCCTTAAATTTTCACTATGCGGGAAACTTTTTTATTATTGCAGAAAAGCACAAACACCCAGGGAATGAAATGACAAAGGAAGTCCAAATTGATATGAGACCTACTTCATTTCTGTATGAATAATGGTTCTTGAGTTAGGACGGTAATAAAAAAAATATTTCGTGCGCTCCGAACGAACATCTCCATGTCGTTTAATGATCTTGAATACTTCTCAGCGATTCTCAACAGGGGATGTGAAAGGAAAAATAGGGTATTTATTTTGAATTTCACTTATTAAAAACAGTGAAATACATTTAAACATATCTAAAAATGAATTAGAAATTTTACAGTTAATAATATTAATGCCAAAGACATTCAACCAGTAGTTGTTGTAAAATGTGCTTTCAAATGCAAATATGAGATGAATTATTAGCTGAGTGTTCGAAAAGAATATTATGCATTGTCCTCACAAACCCTTGCAGTATTGATACCATCCATGTCATCTCACCTTTGTGAATGGGCATTTTCCCTTTATTTTACATAAAAAAAAGTGGATGTATTGGACGTATAAAATGACTTGGGACTGAAAATTAGCAATATTGACGTTGATTCGATGTCATTCGCGCCAAAACTATTCAAGCCTCGTCAGTATGTGATAATTAACAATGTTCCAACTAGATTTGGACTTGTTTTGCTATTGATATATTTCAGTTTTAACTCTCATTTAAAGTTTTTTTTTTTTTCAAAATAATAATTCTAATAAAAATAATACATCTTTTTTTTTATCAAAAATCTTTAATTTCTAATATTAAGCCATCTATTTACATGTTTTGAAATTTTCCGTTCAAGTGGTATTCTAATTTGCTCCAGGCTTGTAAGTAGTACGTAACTGAAGGAAGGGTGAGACCACCTGCCGAAATCCCATCTTGCTTATGAACAGAGGGCGAAGCGTGAGGTTAATTTTTGGATAAGCTGAGTCACGAACATATTGTAAAAACACATATTTGTACTTAATTTATGAAATATCGAATATTTAGAAGATAGAGATCAAAAGATTACAAATTAATAATAATAATATTAATTATTATTATTATTATTTTGTACAGTTTGTATAGTTTTTTGTAAATTAATTCTAAATACCTGGTTTTTCTTCAGAAAAAATTCAACTCTTTCTTTAAACATATCATCTTGCGAACACGTACACGAAATTTTCTTTCTATTAAAATAGTAGCCAAGTTGAAGAGTGTTATTTCACTTAGAATTACGTTAATGCGTTTTCATTGTTTCAGAGTGCTCATTGTCATTGAGACACAGTGACATTGCTGATCAATGACATTTCACTTGTACACGACACACGAATACGCTATTCAGTCAACTTACGAAATGAAATTACACTGATCAGATCCTGTGTGATCTTTTCCAGAATACAATACTACTGGGGATTCACACGCCGCGATACCAACCCATAAATGCTTGAAATCAACGCTTTTTTAAATGATCTTGTTTTATTAAAAGTTAAACCAATGCTAAATGATCTGGGAGAAAAGAGTTAACATTCTCAATTGTTTACTTAATGAATTAGCGACAGAGGAATACTAATACTGAAATTTGGAATAAATAAATGTTTTTACTTTTGTTAGTAGTGATATTTGAAGTTGCTCAATGACCTCTAGTGGACATTTCCGGAAGTTCCACGCAAGCTTATGGTGAAGAGAGCGCCTGCCGGCAGGAGTTTAAATTACTTAGCCAGTTGTAAGGCCGGGCCTACCCTTCTGGCCGAATAACCGGGCCAGCTTCTCAATGCGCATGCGCGCTCACTTCCCCGCGCCCCGTCCCTTGCCCACAAACTGTCTTCCAGTAGTAAGCGGAACGGCCTCAGCCTCACTCCCCAGTCTGCCCGATGCACCGGGCGGCGACAAAGACACTTCGCATTGAATGCGCAAAAGAACAGAAAAATAAACTTGGTGCGCATACTTTACGGTATAACTTGGCTAAAATAACATTATAATTGACAATTTTCTTTTTTTAGTGAAGATATATTTCCCGCCTTCTTCAAGATTCTTAGGGATAGCTCAGCTTACTCTGCCTACCCTGACGCTTCGCCACTGCTTATGAATAAAAAAGTAGTAAAAATAACTTTGTCCTCTGTGACCTTCACACTCACATCGAACATTATGACTAGGTTCTTGTGTTCTTTAATATTCTAAAATTAATGTTTCCGTTCTACCAATAGGAAACCGAAAAATTAAGAAAATGACAAAAAAAATGTACTTTTGGCGGTGATAGATGACAGCTGGCAAGAAAGAAAGAGTTCGTGGCAATTCCGAAAAGCTACCGAAGACCCAAGGAAATAGAAAACTAATACGGGAAAGTCTGTGCCATTCTGTAAACACCACTAGTTCATTATTATTTATAAGAATTTTCTCCCATTAACTGAAAATGAAGATAAGTCGAAATTAAACTAATTTTAAGCGGAGATATTCAAGGCTAGAGATTCACAAAATAGCATTACCAGCATAGGAAGCTGATGCGAAATTTCTCTTATTTTTAATAAGTGAAATACATGCAAAGAGATTGTAAATAAAAACAAAACAAACAAATACATTAAATATAATTCCCGGCGCGTATAAACAAACACTTATTGTTTATTTGATTCGTTTGTTCGGTTTGTTTGATTTGTTTGGTTTGACTGTTTGATTTGTTTGTACACTTTGTGAACAATACTAAAACCCATGGTGTAAGAATAAAGGTGAGACTGATCCCGAACGAAATTTCGTTCTCTTCTGCGCATGACGTCACGACGGATGCTCGCCTGCTTGGTACCTAGTGAGATTGTATGGTACGCGCTCGTTGAGTACATGCCGAATTTTTGTAATCGCGATTTACTTTGTGTTAGTAGTTTTCCAGTTGTTTTTTAGTGACAGAAAGGTGAACCTATCGTGAATTGATATTGAAATAAAATAAACAATGCCGTCGTGCGCTTTTATTTTGGTTGCACAAACTAGAACAAGAAAACGAAGGGAACAGACATTAAGTATTTTTCTTTCCCGAAAGATGCCATTTATGTGAAGCGTGGTTAAATGTTTGTAGAAGAAAGGATAAGATCAATGTAAAGAACGGTGTTAACTAATTAAGGTGTCTTTTGTTTCCGTAAAATATTTTATTATAGCAACGTTATTGTAATTATTTTCAGCTGGCATTTGTTCTATACTTTGCTTAGGATAGCTCTGCAATACCATTGCGTCAGGTATTATTAAATTATACAGCACAGAAAAGTCAAAACTTAAAACCTGACGAAGTGCCTACCGAGAAGTTGCCTATTGGTTTTTTCGTACCATTCGACTAGTTTCAAGGAATATGCACAAATTAGTGGATGTACTGTTATCACAAGCAACAGTGGATGTGACGGATAGTGTTCCAGAGGAGTCAGTTAATGAAAACGCAGTTTGTGGAGATGGTCTTCAAATTGATTTAACACAAACAATAAACGAGTTACGTGATGAAATTAGAATATGGAAAAGGAAATATTCTGAACTGTTTAAAGAAAGTGCAATTAGAAGAACAACTGAAGAAGTTAATGACAATGATAAGAATGCAAAATAATAGTGGTATTTATTGAGAAATTATTTAACATTATTAACAATCCCCAATGCATCTAGCAAATTCAGAGTGAAGGAACTAGATTTTGGTCAGACATTATCTTACATCAGTCAACACCAATTAAACACAGGTAGGGCGGGATATGCCAGTTCCTTTTTCTTTGCTTCAGCTCGAAACATAAATAAGACATCAAATAGAATAAACAGCAAAAAAAATGGGTAATTCCTACGTTAATGAAAAATAACTTTGTCTGCGGTCCCTCTCATTCCTAAAATAGGATGCCTCAAGTTTGAGCAGAACCTCCCTAACGTAACAGAGACGGGCGAAAAACATACGCCTGCCCTGCGCTCACCGAGCGCGAACCTCCAAGATGACGTCACGCGTAGAGGAGGCGTGGCGAACGCCTGCGCACCGCTTCACCATTATATTTACGCCATGACTAAAACCTAAAGTATTCGTGGATTTTTTTCCAAAATGAATATTCCACGGTCGATCTGAACCGACACGAAGTCTTGAGACTTAGAAAATAATTCTTTGAATTTCAGTGGTTCTATACACGATGCCCCTGGGACATTAAAAACATTTTATTTAATTTCTTGTAAGAATTGAGCGAAATTCACTTAAAAAGATGGATTAGGTTCCCTATTTTCACGGTAAACGTTGAATTTTCGAAGATTTTGGGACACCCTCGTACATCTACAATTAAAAGGTTCGGGTGTAAAACATGGTAACCCTCTTTTAGAAAATTGAGCGAGATATAAGAAGTAAACATTTTTTGCTGGAAGGGGTTTAAATGGAATGCATAAAGAAGGCAACAGCCGGGGGACAACTATACTCCATGATTTGGACTATTTGAGAATCACAGCGTGTGAACAGCATATAGATACAAACTCACATTTTATTAACACAAAAACGATATCGTTTGAAGATTATAATATTTTACTCCCGAGCCCCTCAATTATTGAAAACAGAGATTTTTCATCAAATGATTCAAATCAAATTTTTGTTCTCTAAACTGGAAATGCCAACACTATCAAAACATTTTTTTATTTTGTTGTACATTTATTTCTATACCTGCTTTGTTTTTTCACACTTTTACGATCATTAAAATTTTCATTTGATTTTTATTGGGTCTGCAATGGTTTTTACACACTTTTATTCATTTAGGTGATTTTTTTAATTGGGGAAAATTGAACAATCCCTCCTTATATGAAATATTCGTCGGTGAGCAAGCAAGCAGGACTCACCAGCGCAGTGGCCGTGGTGATTTTTGTGCCGCCCGCGGCGCCCGTCACCAGGCGCACGTGGCCCGCGGGGTCCACCACGATGGCCGGGCACATGGAGGAGAGCGGCCGCTTGCCCGGGGCGATGAAGTTGTTGGGCGACGGCGGCACCCCGTACGCGTTGGTGATGTTGGGCGCCGAGAAGTCGTCCATCTCGTCGTTAATGATGATGCCCGTGCTGCGAGATCGCACTTTGGCGCCGAATCTGCGAAAGATGTTCACAGAAAGCAAAAAATTACAAAGCAATACAATGAAGAACAATTATTAAAATAATGTACAATAAGAGCAACCTACATAAACATATGCAAACACACCCGGCTGTCTTCTTGAATAATCATAACAACAACAACAATAAGAAGAAGAATTTTAAAAACATTTACACCAACCTACACAAACACTTAACTGCATACACATATGTATGCATAGAATAATGCATACTAAAACCTGTATGTACGTACGCAGTACGTACAGAACTTACAGACTCTCGATAACCGTTACACTGGTCCGATAAATAATTGGGATACATAATGTGATAGTTCTTATTTTTCCATTAATGAATTAGTTTCATGGGGAGAAACAGAAATATCCATGTAATTATTTATTTTTAGTCCAGTAAAAAAAAACTAAAAAATATGATAAAGTGTTGATATTGGTTTCTATGTTCTTAGGATCGCTGAACCCGAATATCAGATTTGCCAACAATTTCTGCTCGAGAACACGTTTCTTAACCAAAAAAGTGTAAATATCACTCCTTCTGTCAGTTTCTGCGAAATAACTCAAAAGTCATCAATTTTTAAAATAATTGTCGTATATGATTATGTCGTATAAAAGGAGATAAAATTACGCGCATTTAATATTTTTAAGATCATTTTTCAATTGACAGTTTAGCCGTGAGAACATCACGAAATTTGGTAATACAAGCGAAACGCACGGAAAAAGGAGAATTTCCCCACCTATCTCAATATAAATTAAAAACAAACATTTTTTGGTAATGTGAGAGTACTGATCGATCGTCCGTCCGTCCGTCAATCCGTTTCTCAGTCCGTCCGTTAGTCCGTCCCGTCCGTCAGTTAGTCAGTTCGTCCGTCAGTCAGTCTGTTCGACCGTCAGTCAGTCTGTTCGTCCGTCAGTCAGTCTGTTCGTCCGTCAGTCAATCTGTTCGTCCGTCAGTCAGTCTGTTCGTCCGTCAGTCAGTCTGTTCGTCCGTCAGTCAGTCTGTTCGTCCGTCAGTCAGTCTGTTCGTCCGTCAGTCAATCTGTTCGTCCGTCAGTCAGTCTGTTCGTCCGTCAGTCAGTCTGTTCGTCCGTCAGTCAGTCTGTTCGTCCGTCAGTCAATCTGTTCGTCCGTCAGTCAGTCTGTTCGTCCGTCAGTCAGTCTGTTCGTCCGTCAGTCAATCTGTTCGTCCGTCAGTCAATCTGTTCGTCCGTCAGTCAATCTGTTCGTCCGTCAGTCAATCTGTTCGTCCGTCAGTCAGTCTGTTCGTCCGTCCGTCAGTCTGTTCGTCCGTCCGTCAGTCTGTTCGTCCGTCCGTCAGTCTGTTCGTCCGTCCGTCAGTCTGTTCGTCCGTCCGTCAATCTGTTCGTCCGTCAGTCAATCTGTTCGTCCGTCAGTCAATCTGTTCGTCCGTCAGTCAATCTGTTCGTCCGTCAGTCAATCTGTTCGTCCGTCAGTCAATCTGTTCGTCCGTCAGTCAATCTGTTCGTCCGTCAGTCAATCTGTTCGTCCGTCAGTCAATCTGTTCGTCCGTCAGTCAATCTGTTCGTCCGTCAGTCAATCTGTTCGTCCGTCAGTCCGTCCGACAGTCCGTCCGACAGTCCGTCCGACAGTCCGTCCGACAGTCAGTCCGACAGTCAGTCCGACAGTCAGTCAGTCCGACAGTCAGTCCGACAGTCAGTTCGACCGTCAGTTCGACCGTCAGTCCGTCCGTCCGTCAGAAGTCATTTGAAGTACATCAACTCACAAATACAATAGGGTTTACAAATTGCTGGAAATGTGCATATTAGCGGTGTGAGAGATCTTTCAAAAAAACTACATTTGTGTAATTTTTGAAAAAACAAAAATACCTCAAATTGCACTTTACGGCATATTAAAAAGTGAAATTAGCACTATCCGTTCGAAAAGTTTGAAGTAAAAGTTTTGGCCCGTTTTTGAGAAAATGGCGAGCGTTTCTGCGTGAGTTTTTTGAGAAAATTGAGCGTTTCTGAAAATGTGGAATTTTGAGGTAGTTTTCACAGAAAAGTTTGAGTTTTCGACAAGCTTTACGTGGCATTATTTAAAGCGCATGTACTCATTAATACAATGATGTCAACAATCTCCGCTAATGTATATATTATCACTATCCCTACCAAAAGTAAAAAGAAAAAAATTAGAGCCGTTTTTGAGAAAATTTTGAAAATGTCTGGGGGGCTTTATATAAAGTTCCCTCAAACTTTGAAGAATGTTTTTCAAAATCGCGGCATATAAAGTACCCTCAAACTTTGAAGAATGTTTCTCAAAATCGCGGCGTCTGGAGTGGACGCAGGTCGACGGGGATATATTCATTTTGGAAGAAATCCAACCTATGGTTTCGGCGCTACGATTGTTCATGGACGGACGGACAGACAAACGGACGTTTTGAAAAGAACCACTTTTTCGGTATCAGGGAACCACAAAACGTGTATTTCCGTTGAAATATCGAAATCGATTTTCAGCAGCATTACATAATTTTTCCCTATACTACGTATACTACTCCGTATACAGAGTGTCCGAGGAGGAAACTTCGAAACTTCGAAAATAAGCTCTTAAGACAATTCTAAACATATTTTGTCTAATAAACTACGTGGATATTCCGAATGGTTTAGCTGCAATAAGCACTCAAAAGTTGGATTGAAAAAATTATTTCTAGGAAAAAATTTGCATTATTGAAGCATAGAAACACTCCAGAAATATGTAAATTATTTATTATTTATAAAAGATATGAATATATTTGCTCAGACAAAAAAATTAAGCGAGAATTAAAAAAGCAGTCGAATTGTGTAAATTCGGCGTTTAACAATGGGTTACAGCATTTCCAATTTCATAAGTAATATTTTCCGTTGTAAAGAAAAAGTGGATGATTGTCGACCAATTTTTGAGAACAAAAGCTAGTATGGAGGAACAGTGGGAAGCCTTTAAAAAATAGTAGAATCTGCTTTAAATACGTTTGCTCCCAGCAAAATACTGCAAGGTAATCCTCACCCTAAATATTTTAACGGGGTGATATGGCGTTTAAAGAGAAAAGTGAGACTAGCATTTAATAGGAGACATTGCAGCATTTATGACATGATAACTTTTACAAATTACAACAGGGAATTAGAAGAAAAGAAAATTGCACATGAATTATATTTTTTAATATATTAGACACAGGAAGAAACAAATGGTCAGACGTTTATAGACTCAGGGGGAATAAGGCAGAAATTCAGGAAATTCGAGTCGCTGACAACTCGCCACTGCACGACGACAAAGCGAAAGCAATGCACTCAACGCGTATTTTGTATCGGTATTCAAAGCAAAACGGGGACAGGAGCAAGTTAATTATTTTTCAATTGAAAACCAGTTCAAGCTTTCCGTACGGGAACTCCGCAAACGTATAAAATCACTGGAAACGGTAAATCACGCGGGCCTGAGAAAATCTCGACAGATTTTATTAAACTCGGCGGTGATGCAGTTTTGTCCTATTGTTAAGATTATTTAATATTCTATTAATAACCCAAGTTTACTGGACGATTAGAAAGCAGTTGTAGTTGTTCTAATTTAAAAAAATGATGATGAAACTAAAGTATGTAATTATAGCCTAGTATTGGTCCTCTTACTTAAAAAACCAGCCAAGTCCAAGCCCACACGTTTCGCAGAAACAATAATTTAAAGTTTATTAGTGAATGAAAAATCAGTTTTTTACTGTTATAGAAAATTTATTGAGTTAAAGCATATTATTTTTTTGCTTACAACAAGAGTGAATTTTTGTTTCTTCTATTTTCACTTTTTTTTACTGGTTAATTGGACTTAAACGTTTTACCGCGAACATTTCTTCTTTGTTGAGTTATGAGAGTTTAAGTTCTATACACACTAGAACATAAATTCTATTTTACTGAAAATGAACATGGTGTTTTCAACATTAACAATGAATATCGCTTTTAGAGTAATTTTAACTGAGGAAATCCAAAATTTAGTATATGTACATTGTATGATTCATTAAGAGAGCACAGGTTTTGGTCATGGTTTATCAAAACAAGAACATTAAACATTAAGTTTTAAAAGTGTTTCTAATCATCAGAGTCATCAGCTGGACTCTCGTAATCAACTATTCTCCAAGATGAAAGTAAAGTTGGCGAAAGGAGCGTAGTGAAATTTGCGTGGTCAGACGGAAGAGCGGGCCTGATGGCCCGAGTCTCGCCACGTAAAATAAGGCATTAACTAACTAAGATGAGGACAACTGCTGATACCATTCCTGAAATTCCTTGGAAATGACACCAGTGCGACACAACTTCAGTAGGTCTTTTTCTTCTCGCTTATTTCTAGTTCAATGGAATAAGCCTTGTTAATATTCTTGAAGGTTAATTGTGGACGCCCTCTTCCGTACTTTTTCAAATCCATATACTCACTTGAGTGATCATATCTACACCCTATTACTCCAGATTTGTTTTTCATGAACCTGAAACACTTTACTTCAAGCCAATTAATTTTATCTCCATTGACATCGGTACTTTTGTCTTTGATATTTGCTGAGAGTGTATGAAAATCTAAGAAATCTTCAAATTTCATTTCTAGGATATTATATGGATTTTTCTTTTTAGCGAGTAGAAATATTAGCCAATCTTTTATTGTTTACTCAGACACGAACTTCTTAATTTGCTCAATGGCACTGTGCATACTGTCAACTTCCATGCAACTGTGACCACTTTCTTAAACTTTGTGTTCAATTACTTTAAATTGAGTAATTTGAACTAAATTCAGAAGCAATGCAGCTAAATGGATGTTCATATTTTATTCACCACATGAGTCTGAAAAGAGAGATACTTCAGTGACATATTCCGGCAATTGTGTTAAATATTTAAACAAACAAGACCCAAATTATGTGCTTCCATGCTTTCCATTCATTTCAGTCCAAAGAAACAATATGCATTGTAACAATGTAAATTCAAACTATCCAAACAACAAATTCATTTGAAACTGCTTACCGATAATGTCAACGAATTTATTCTTCATCTTTATTCCTATCATTTCCAACATTTTCTCTGCTCTAGAGGTCATCTTGTGTGGCTATTAAGGAATAGTTTTACTCAATAGTATTTGGATCGTTGGGCTATTATTATATCACAACGATTCAAATACCACTGCACATTCGTTATATCTGCACAACGAACGCGCAAAATCTCATTTCAGGGTTAGAAAGCGAATGCAGCTCTCGTGGACTTAAACGTCTTCGTGGACTAAGGCGCTTTTACCTATCATTCATTCAGTTTATTTCAACTTAAGAAAATATATGAAATATATTCACTGTTATTACCTGACAATAAAATTAGTTGAAAGGACTTACTTGAAACAGCAAACGAGGATTCCTGCTTAAACTACTACACTGTTGAGTTTTTCGATTTTACCAGAATATACTCATCGTCATAAAAAAAAGTTGCACCCAAAAGGACGAGGCGGATTCCGATTATTGTTGGCAGGCGGGTAGAGGGTACCACGCATACAAAATGAATACACTTTCACATTTGTAGGACCAACATTTATTGCGTTACACGGCCACAGACGGTACATGTAAGTATGGCATGGGGCCGCCATGTTGGCGAACACACGCGTCCAGACGTCCCGGCATGGAGTTATAGAGGTCTCGAATGGAGTCCAATGCTAGTCCATCCCATGCAGCTTGCACCTGAGCGCGCAGTTCTTGCAGATTGCTGAGTAGGAGTGGGATCCTGATCGCTCATTCCATAGCACCCCAAACATTCTCGATCGAAGGGAAGTCTGGCGATGCGGCTGGCCATGGAAGAAAATCCATGGCTGCAAGGCATGCTCGGGAGATGGCTGCGGTATGCGGACAAGCGTTGTCCTGGTGAAATAGGGCATGGGCTTGGGGGTTCACGAACAGCAGAGCCACCAGTTGCAGGATCTCCTGAACGTACCGTGCAGCTGTCACGGTGCCTCCGAGGGAACACTAACTGTGAACGGGCACCATGGGATATCGCGTCCCACACCATTACTAGGCTGGCGGGACGTGTGACGGGATACCACAACCGCTCTTCGTGGCGCTCCTACACTGCGCCTCCAGACACAGACCCGGTGGTCGCCGCCATGAAGGCAGAAGCGGGTCCTCGTCGCTAAAGATGGCCCGCTGCCAATATGCATGGCCCCAGGTCCGTCGTTACCGACATCAGGCGAGTCTGTAGCGACGTTTTCTGGGGTGTGAGGGGTCGTAACGGTCGGCGTGCGACGAGCCTTGCGTTGTGCAACCGCCTGCCAATGGTACTGGCACTCACAGAATGTGACAGTGCAGGCAGCTTAGACCGCTGAATAGTACATATCGCCGTTGGATTCTGTTCGGCGCGTGACGGACCTCACTCCTCGTGGTGCGTGGTGGACGTCCAGATCCTGCATTTGATATGTGCGTGCCTTCCTCAAACCATTGCCGCCAAAAGCGGGCGATGGTGGGGTCAATACGACCGGTGTGGAGCACAATACTGCGACAGGACCAACCAGCTTCCCGCACACCCACGATACGGCTCCTCTCAAAAGCGTCTAACTGGTCATCTGGCTGTCAAACGCGTCGCCTAGGCCCAGTGTACGTGCAGGTGACGCTCTGTCGACGCTACCCGATGTCGCAATGGCCGGTGTGCCGTTAAAGTCCTCTTATCTAGACCGGTGGGCGCGATGTCACGCACCTTCCACCGACCCCCCCCCCAGTGCACAGCCGACCCTGAAAACTAAATCATTGGCTTAGCGAATGGTGTGCAAAATAGCCACCGAGTTTGCAGGGGAAACAGAAGGGTCCTTCGGGGTGCCTCTTTTTTATGACGATGAATGTAGATCATGAAAACGGAATCGGTAGGTATACTCTTACCAAAAGACTCATTTTTTGGTAAACCTTTTCGGTGAAACTAATTTTACCAAAAAAGTGGACTTAATTGGTTTTACCAGTAATAAGACCTCTTACATCAATAGTATGCAAAATAATGAGGCATTTAATGGCTGGGTGCATGCGCCGGGAATGGGAAAAAAGCGAACAGGATTTTTCACGGACAGCATGGATTTAGAAGTGGACATTCGTGCGAAAGACACATTTTCCCCCCCTTTTTCCTTAGTTGAGGAAGTTGACGCGGGTAGGAGGGTGGATGTAGTCGTGATTAACTTTGCGAAAGCATTCGACGTAGTACCGCATGATCTACTTATTAGGAAATTATGAACTTCAGGAGTTGATGCTAGAGTTGTAAAGTGGATAAGTGAATTTCTTAGAGACGGGAAACCAACAGTTCGAATTGGAACTCAAGTTTTTTACTAGTATGGGTGTTGTTACTTCAGGATTTCCACAGGGAAGTAATTTATGGTCATTACTTTCCTTAGTGTATGTGAATGATCTCCATGTTAACATAGAATCAAAGGTGCGTTTTATTTGCTGACGTTTGTGTTATTTACCGCAAAATCAAAGGTAGCACTGACGAACAAATATTACGAAAGGATTTCGAACATTTACGTGATTGGGCTGAAACAAATGACTTGGGAATTAACTGATTGAAAAGCAAAGCAAGAACGTTCGGGCGGGGACGAAATTATATGGAACCAGACTATCGTTTAGGTAAGGTCATCAGTCCAAGAGTCTCATCATGTAAGTATTTAGGTATAAATCTAGACAGTAAATTAGGGTGCACGAAGCATATAAATCAAGTAGTGAGAAACACGTGGAAGTCCTTGCATTTCGTAATGCAAATTCTAAAGAAAAGTTCTACAATAGCTAAAGAATTAGCGTATCTTTCGCTGGTTCATCCTCTCATGGAATACGGAGTGGTATGTTGGGATCCGCACAGAAGGTCGCACCGGAAAAATCTAGATAGAATATAGAAAAAGCGAATAAGTTTACCTATAGAACTAATGCAATAAAAAAAGTCATGGGAACCTCTAGAAACGAGAAGAATAAAGACGATGCTTTGTGCACTTAACAAATCGTATGGAGGTCGACCAGCTTGGAAGGAAATTCAGCTTAGACTAGAAAAAAATAAAATCGGCTGAAGCAAATCACACCCAGAAATTCGAACAAGGAAACAAAATTCAGATCTTGGGAAATGTTCATATTGTAACAGAACAATAGAATGGAGCAGTTTAGCCGCGGTAACTTTCAAATCCTTTCTCTAAGTGTCTTTTCTCTAAGTGTCGTTCTCTAAGTGTCGTTTCTCTAAGTGTCGTTTCTCTAAGTGTCGTTTCTCTAAGTTGAGAGTAATAGATGATAAAGGAGTAACTAAGTGTGATGTGCGATGAAGTGCTGGTCGGTGTAATTCAAAGCAAAACAGTGTAGTGTAGTGCAGTGAACGCGATCAATGCCTTATTTTTTAAAATCTAACTTAGCCAATATCTTTGTAGCTTGTATTGATTTTCAGTATCACTAACATACAATGGTTGTGTATCATGATAGAGTTGAAACAATTGTTATAATACTTACTCTTTTATTATATATTATTATTATTGTTAATTAACTGCCACCGGGTCATACCCATTTGCAGTTCAAAGAAATGTGTGTAACTTCCCAAAGATACTTCTTGACCTAAAATTAAATTAAATTTGTAATTTTGCTTTGCCTTAACGTATTCATGATCCTCTAATTGAATACTTTGGGTTTCTAAAGCAAGGTCTGATTTGTTTTTCCTTAAATATGTAAAATTTTTGGCCAATAACAAACCGATACACTGAAAGAAAAACACTATGTGCTATAGCAATCCCTGCATAAAATAATGAATATTTCATTTTCAATCATCCGTCCTAACTTTAAATTACACAATGTAATGACAAATGAAATGTGCAATCACTTCCACTACAGTTTGTACTTACAAGAGGTTGACAGTTGAGGTAACGGCCACCGCATCTCCGTTGGGAGCCAAGACTGATATATGCGCGGTGCCATGGTTGTCTGGTTGCGACAGCACAGATCCATAATACCCCGGGTCTTGGAAGGTGCGATCGTCATAGATGGATTTCCGGATACCGGCAGCGTAGTCCCGCGATGTCAAGTTCTTAATCAACTGAACAACGGAAAACAAATCATAACTTGAGATTTTAAAATACTTATTTATATTACTTAAAAAATAGCGTAGTTACAAAGGAACAGTAAACAGATTTATGTACTGTGTATATAATTGGCATTCATGTATTCAGTTCAACAGAAAATGTTTTGGTTCTACCCATACAGTTATGTTATTAACTGAAACCTTAAGTAGCCAATTCAAAAGAACGATTTCTACGGCTTAGGGCGTATAAGTAACTTATGTGTTGTAGAGTAACAGATTCACAAAGTTTTGTTTTTTCAGTTTATCCCACCAATGCCCATGATGATGATGCAGGTGTTTATTTTTCAAGGGCTGTGCATTTCAATGGCCACGTGCCTTGTAACATTTGCGACAGAAGGGAAGGAAATATACGCGAGGCCATCCCGCGACAATGCAGAGGGTCAAAGGACCATGCCCAAGGCAGGACTCGAACACGCAACGTTCAGATTGAAGTGCTGAGTCGATACACGCTCTAAGCAACCTCAGCCATCCCAGTCGGCGATATTATTAATCACTAATTTAAATTTTGTCACTTTAAAAAATGAACCACAGTTCACGTTGTTTGTCTTAAGCACAGAACAATGGAGAATCGCCTTTAATACAGTTGTTGTCGTGAGCCATCTCAGCCGGTTTTTTATATTTTTCTGTGTACCGACGACGATACTAATATTAAAAAGTAACCCATTAACGCCCAAATGTGCACATTATAACACTATAGTATTTGTGCACATTATAGAGTGGAATTGTTGTATTTAAGGCTAAATGTACCGAAAAAACTTGTAGGAAAATTCAATAGATCGCAGACTATCATAGGGAATTTACCTTACCGATAATGTCTGAACAAATGGTTCGATTTTAGATCTGTTAACGGCACTTGACTCCTTTTTGAAATAGAATTCACGCTACGAAGCCCTTTTTTCTAAAAAAAAAAATAGCAGAAACTCGTTTTTAATTTTTTTCTCGTACTTCAGGGAACAATTTAAAAAATGAGGGCTTATAGCGCGAAGGCGACAAGCTTCCAGAATCCAACGCCGTGCCAATCATGCAAATCGGATGAATAGGAGCGTCTTAAAGTCAAATTGGAAAAAACACCTCACACCCCTCCCCCTTCCACGACGTAGCTTCGCGCCACCCGCCCATGCGCCCACGCGCTCCTGCGCGGCCACCGGCAGGGAGTCTCTGGGCAGGCCAATCTCGGTTGCCTACGCGCGAGGCTGGCAAGCCAGGCACTCATGCTCCTCATTTTCCATCTCAATATATTTTTTCCCCGTAAATGAAACTAGTGATGCTGTAACAGAGGCAAACGGCTCATATCATCTTTAATAGTAGTTTAAAACTATCTTCTTCACATACTCCCGTCTTCCTTCAATATCACCAAAAATTTTTTGAAGTATTATTCACAATATTGTTTGGAACCGATTTCAAAAAGAAAATATAACTAATTGTGTGAATATCACTAATATCCATCTCCTCACATATTATTTTAGATATATGTTACTTCTAAGGTCTTCCGTTATATTCCACTATCGAAAGAACGCGCAGAGATTACGCACGAGCTCTTTATCCTACGACTCGATTTTTACTTTCCCGTATACGTACAATATAAGGTATTGTTTACGTAGTATAGGGAAGTTATGTAATGCTGATAACGAAAAAAGTGAATAAATCTAGTTGCTAAATTAAGAAAAAAAACTAACACGTGGTGTAGCCAGAATCCCTTTTTGTGGGTCCTTGATACCAAAAACCAATAAAAACGTCTCAGTCTGTCCGTCTAGCCTAAACCAGCGTAGCCTAAACTAGCGCCTAAATCATACGTATGTATGCTGTCAAATTGAAGAAGCCCCTGTCGATCTGGCTCGAGTCAAGCTTTGAGATTTTGAAAAGATTCTATAAAAACTTTACATGGGGTACTTTACATGAAACCCTCCGGACATTTTCGAAATTTTCTCAAAAGGCTCCAAACTTTTCTCTAAATTTCTTGACAAAATAGAGAAAACACACTTATTAAGGTTGGCACCGGTCATAATTTCACGGTTAACTCTGAATTTTCGAAAATTCTAAAGTTCGATCTTTTTTCGGCCGCTTCCTACAACTACAAAATTGCAGACAGAGATTTTTCATTCAAATAAATTTGGTCTCCAAAGCGAGTTCTTTCATTTGATCATGTATACTTTTTTGAAAATTTAGTATTTTTCGCGCAATATTGCTTGAACATATGCAATT
>JAHLJT010004219.1:0-17680 GCA_031308135.1 Acheta domesticus
TTAATGCAACAAATGAGTTGGGCCAAACCCTGCCAGCCAGGGCATTACTTGATTCTGGTAGTGAAGTTTCCTTGATAACTGAATCACTGGTACAGGCCCTCCGTCTCAAAAGAATTAGGCATAATGCTACGATTCATTCTGTTAATGCTCTTACTTCTGGTTCAAATGCTAGAGTTCATGTGTTAATCTCCTCGCGGTGTTGTAGGTGGAAAAGGGCAATAGAATGTTTAGTGGTCCCTGCTATTTCCAAGCCCACCCCCGGAGGAACATTAATTTAGCTGCCCTGAAGCTGCCTGCTGACCTAAAATTGGCTGATGACCAATTCTTTATTCCTAAAAAATTAGATATTTTATTAAGCTCTTCTTTATTTTTTCAGGTGCTTAACACTAAGAAGAGCAGCCATTGTTCAAAGCTTTTTATTCTTGATACTAAGTTTGGTAATGTCATTGCGGGGGATCGATTGCCCACACTGTGCCAAGTACGGCACCCCCAGATCAGTGCTTTTCTTAACTGCACACTCTCCTTCCTTAGTCAATGATTATGAGAATATTTGGAATTCTGAGAGGATTTCCTCTTCTCGTGATGAAAACTTCTCACACTTGGAGCATCCTTGTGAAAAGAAATTTAATGAGGACACCTTTAGGTTGGAGAATGGGCAATTTTGTGTATCTTTGCCTTTTAAACGTCCTCCACAATTATTGGGGAATTCACATTTTGTGGCCAAGCAGTTTTTGCTTGCTTTAGAAAACAGATTTTCTAAAGATAAAGAATAAGGCACAATTATGTCAAGTTCATGAGAGAATACATTGAATTGGGGCATGCAGTTGAATGTGTCAGTAAGATAGCACCTCCTTTCTATTTTATACCTCATTTTTGTGTGTTGAATCCACAATCCCCTACTACACCACTGCGTGTAGTCTTCAATTGTAGTGCCAAATCTTCTTCTGGGTTAAGTTTAAACGACCTACTCTACGCTGGCCCTAACGTGCAATCAGAGCTCATTGACATCATGCTTAGATTTCGATTGTTAATGTTTGTTTCACTGCAGACATTGAGAAAATGTATAGAATGGTTCGGGTGCATGATGCTGATACTAAATTTCAGAGAATTTTGTGGCGAGAGAACCCTCACGACCCCATTAAATTTTTACTTTGCAGACCGTTACTTATGGTATGGCCCCCTCCGCATTTCTGAGTACAAGGTGTCTCAACAAGTTGGCTGAGGAATAAATGAAAATGATCCTGAGGTGGCTTCAGCTATCAAGCAGGGATTTTATGTAGATGACTTACTGTTCGGGAGTGACTGTGCTGAGAAGGCAGCATCGTTATTTCAAAGGATTGTAAAAGTGCTAAAGGGAGCTCATTTTAATTTGAGAAAGGTTAATAGCAATTCTTCATCGTTTCTGGCCACTCTCAACACCACTCACACACAATACACTTCCACGCCTCTGGCCTCAGACAATACACACAGAATATTGGGTTTGACTTGGAACACTGATAAAGACACACTTTGCATTACATATAGCAAACACTCCGATCCAAACACTTTCAACCTCCCGTGTATAACAAAAAGGGTTGTGTTGCACTTAATAGCCTCTATTTATGACCCATTAGGTTTTGTGAATCCTTTCTTGGTAAAGTTGAAGCTTTTTCTGCAAAAATTGTGGTCTTTACAGTTGGATTGGGATACTCCTCTTGATTCTGATCTTACTTGTTGTTGGCAGTCCTTGGTTAATGAGATTGTTTTACTGCCATCAATTATACTCCCACGCAAGGTGTTACCCCAGGGTCACCTTCCCTCTTGTCTAGTAGGATTCTGTGATGCCTCTCATAAGGCGTACGGAGCTGCATTATACTTAGTTAATCATGATTCTGCATCCATTGCGCATAGCCACTTGTTGTGCTCTAAATCAAGACTTGCTCCCCTGGCAGGGTCGACTATTCCTCGCTTGGAGTTGTGTAGTGCATTGTTATTGGTAGAATTGACCAAGAAAGTAATAAGAGCATTGAGAATTGTGTGTTCTATTAATCAAGTGTATCTTTTTTCAGATAGTTCTATTGTTTTGCACTGGTTGGTGAAAAGCAATCATAAATTGGATGCTTTCACTGCGCATAGAGTTTCAAAGATAGTGGCATCCTATCCACTATCTTGTTGGCGCCATGTAAGCTCGAGACAGAATCCCGCTGATCTGCTAACCCGTGGTGTCTCCCCCCAGGCACTGCAACACAGTACCCTCTGGTTTGTAGGACCGCCGTGGCTGAAGCAGCCAGTGTCAATGTGGGCCAAGCCGTTTGTCGATGCTGAGGTAGCGGATAATGGTAAGGTGGATGCTCTCTGTTGTATGTTCACTGCATACAAAACAAATATGCCCTCGTCAGATATAGGTGAAAACCAAAATTCATTTGTTCAAGTGCTACTTAGCAGATATTCAAAATATCACAAATTGATAAGGGTGTTGGCGCTATGCTTAAGATTCATTAACAATATACGGGCTGCAATTGTTGCTCGCATTGACCCTGCTTCGGCTCAGATGCGGAGAAGGGGTTGGTTGGCACCGCTTGAATTGAGAGAAGCCACAGTGGTTATTATAAGGCTCATTCAACTAGACATGTACCCCCTTGAATATAAGGCACTTTCAAAAGAAAAGGGATTACCTCCCAAGTCATCGCTCATTAGCTTGAATCCTTATCTAGGCCCTGATGGGCTTTTACGGGTGGGTGGCCGTTTAATGAATTCTCAGGTGGAGAGGTTAAACAAGCATCCTATTATACTTCCGCCTAACCACAAATTTACCGTCCTGTTCTTAGAAATGATACACCTCGCATTTCTACATGCGGGCTTGGCAATGATGATGGGATGTGTGCGCCAGCAGTATTGGATTCCCTCCCTACGACGGGTAGCAAAAAAAGTAATTAATGCTTGTCTGACGTGTAGGCGCTGGCGCGGCGCACCCGTGGAGCAAATTATGGGTTCATTGCCCCCTAGCCGCGTAAATCCTTCTCGGCCATGGGCTCACACATCCGTAGATTATTGTGGCCCAATTTTGACAAGGCCGTCTCTCACGAGATCAAAAATGTCTCAGAAGACTTGGATTGCTGTATTTATATGCCATTCCACGAAAGCTTCGCATTTAGAAATCGTCGAAAATCTATCCTCCTCTCAATTCATTGCGGCCTTTGAACGTTTTGGTTCGAGAAGAGGTTATCCTGTGCACATGTACAGTGATAACGCTAGTACATTCAAAAGTGCTAGTCGTATCCTAGCCGAGGCTAATCGCTTTGTTCTTTCCGCTCGGGATTTAGAGGTTATCACCAATTTTTTATCAGTGCAGGGTACCTCCTGGCACTTTTGCCCCACCTACGCTCCTCACCGAAACTCGTTAGCTGAGGCTTGTGTTAAAAGTCTTAAATTCCATTTGCGTCGCGCTTTAGGGCAACAAGTTGTGCCCTTGCTTACATTGTACACCCTCTTAGCCAAAATAGAAGCTTGTTTAAACTCAAGACCGCTTGAAGTCACGTCTACAGATTCGGATGTGAATTTGATTTTAACCCCGAATCACTTAGTCTACGGGCACGCGCTTAATACTTTTCCTATAGATACTGACTCGCCTCTTGTGCAGATTACTCCTGCACAACAGTTCCGCCATTTAAATAACAAATTAGCAATAATTTGGAAATATTGGTCGCGCAATTACCTCCACACCTTGCAACAAAGGGTGAAGTGGAAAAGGGAGTCACCACCACTAGCTGTAAATGATTTAGTACTTTTAATTGAGGAATCTCCGCCCTCTCACTGGAAATTAGGTGTAGTGGAGAAATTGTTCCCTGATCAAGCAGGAGTCGTGCGTACTGTTGAAGTACGAACTAGCCAGGGCAAGTTATTGCGACCAGTACAAAAGTTATGTGCACTGGCTAGATCCTCCCACGAGTAAGCCCCAATCCATGATATTTATCTCTACTTTTTCCCCTCTGTCGACCAGAGATGCTCAGCTGATTTTTCTTTCGCTTCGCCGCCTGGTGAACAGGCGTACCACTATCATTTTTTAGGTCAAACTGCGTGGGCCTGCCACTTGGTTTCTTTTTTGGTGTTCTTTGACATTTTATGCGTTTTATTAATTCCTTGTTGTACTAATTGGTATAATTTTTTGATTAAGCACTGCTACAAATTCTATGTGATTTTGTTACTTCTAGGTTAAGGTAATTGTTACGAGGTACTCAGTAATGGTTCGAGGTGATTACAATATGTACGCTAGGCAAACGCCTATGCTTTCGTTTGTTGTATGCCCTCCTCACTCGTTTATAGTAGGAATGGAGTCTCTCAAGATAATGCAGAACTGTGGTGGACTTCTCAGTGCTTGTTGCTGAAAGAAGTGAGTGGGAGACGGACAGTGCCGAACCCGAGCATCGCCATGCGCCCGGCCCCAATAAATGTTAGCACATTTTGCTCGGCGCGGACAAGTTCCTGCGACTTCCGCCCACCTGGGCACTCTTTGGAGTGCTTCCCGCTAAATTATGGGAGTTCCATGCTAGACCAGGGTGTCATGGGGGCGCCAATTCCAACATTCGCGCGTCCCACTTAAAAAAAAAAAAAAAAAAAAAAAAAAAAAAAAAAAAAAAAAAAAATCCATCAATCAATGAGATGGAATGAAGACATTAATTAAATCATTGTTTCCCCGCGCCTTGATGCATGTGACAGCTCTTCCGCCGCCCTGCCAGGTTGCAATCAGCTACCCTCGCCGCCGACACCGGTGACGTCACTACATCACCGCCGCCACCAACACCATCGCGCCGTCGCGCCCGTATCTCTCCCCCTGCCTACGTCCGCCCCCCCCCCGCCGCCAGCTAGCCGGCTGCCCGCCCCTCTGAGCCCTGCCCGGGGTCGAACCCGGGGCACCGCCCAGAGCATGTGCGGCCAGCGGGCGACACGGCTGGTGGAGTGTGGGCCAAGCGGATGGAGCTATGGTGGAACGGGAGCATGAAGCATCCACGGCGGTGAAGGGCATTTTTCACGATTTCTGCATTGAGACCCTCTACTGGACAGCGGTGTGATTTGTAGGAGCGGTGGTGCTGTGACAGTGGTGTGGTTCGACAACCCGGCCATGTGTGCCTCGTAACCTTTCAATGTTACATTCATTTGGTTTTTGTTTGCTGTGTTAGTCAGGTAGCATCGCTTGGTCAGTGTGAGCCTTTAATTTTGTGTTTCGCAACACTGCAAGAGTTTTGTGAAATTGTTAAAGTTTTGTGAAATTATTATTAAAGTTTTTTGTATTCTTTGACACGACTAGAATCAGATCGAGCGGGGAATATCCATTTTGGAAGAAATCGTACGTATGGTTCAGGCGCTAGCAGTGTTCACAGACGGACAGACGGACGGATGGACGGACAGACAGACGTTTTCCTTTCAATTGGGTTTTCGGTATCAAGGACCCTGAAAACAGGGTTTCTGGCTACACCACGTGTAAGGGGATTTTTTTCTTAATTTAGCAACTGGTTTTATCCACTTGTTCGTTTTCACGGCCCGGCAATTAATTTTTTTCCGCCGAAAATTGGCCATTTTTTCGCGCAGCATTACATAACTTTCCCTCTACTACGTATATCACTTCGTGTATACGTACGTATACGGGAAAGTAAAAACCATACTTTCCAGAAAAGGACGTTTAAATGAAAAACGCTATAAAACTATAATGCTACAAATAAGTGACCTAGAGTGTTTTCAACGTGTTAATGAGATATTCTTTTAACTTAATACAAACATTTTGGACTGAAACATTGCTTATTAAGTCATTATCTATTTTGTTGGCTTTCACCACATTTGCGCACACCTAAAACTATGACTTTAAATAATTTGCATGAACAATTTTCGTCTGAGATAGTAATGTAATGGAAAAATAGGGATCTGTCACGATTTTCACCCAAGTAACAGCAATTTTGAAGTTGGAATTTTCACCTGTGCACTTATCACTAAAACCGATTAAATGTTTTTTTTTCGAGTTGCTTCTTCTGTTATGGGTGCAAATAAACGAGAAGCTATTTCTTGGGAGCCTCTGGAAGCTGATGTTTCGTTCCACCTGTGACTTACACCACAGTTGCATTCAGCGGTATGAGTAGCTTGTCGGCTACTTCTGCATTGTTCTGCCCTCTAGCTAAAAATTTTGAAGTTTAACTCACACCAGTTTATCCCGTAATGGGACAATCTTACAACCATCTTCTAATGCATCTAAATCAAATCATAAAAAATTTGACTTACACCACTTTTGCTCTCAACAGCTCATTCATGTCCAGAAGCAAAACAAGGGTCGATCTCAGCATTTATTCAATGGATAATGGAAACTCGACAAAAACCTGATTGACAAGGGATCATTGACCCGGAAGCAGAAGTTCATTACTTGTGTTACAGGCATATTAAGTCTTTAGTAATTATATAATACAAGTGTGAAGTAATGCATTATACATCATTGTTTTGTTAAAATAAACATTATTTTTCTTTTTGATGATTCAGTATAGTCTCTAATTGTATAGAAACAGTTAATTATTGTATTTGTTAATGTATAGAAACAATTAACACAGCAGAAAATATTTTACTTTTAACTTAAATTTGTGTACTGATTTTAATTGTTTAATGTCATCTGGTAATGTGTTGTAAAGAAACTACCCGCATTGAATGTGAATTTCTTGTAATGATCTCTTGATATTGTCATCTGGTGAGTGTGATTTCTACGACGTGTATTGTGATTATAAATATCTGTATGGCATGGAAATTAATTCCCACTGTCCAGTAAGTCAATTTTGACAACAAAAAAGATTTGTAATTAAATCGACAAGGCAATGGTAAGTGTACGAACTCAATGAAGAGAGGCTTGCAGGAATCACGTGGATGGAAGCTCTTTTATTATTGGAATAAGTGTTTCTACAATCTAAAAATTTGTGTACTGTAGGATGAGCTTTTCTGGAATATTAGGTCTATCTCAGGCGATAATGTACCTTTTCAAAATACACTCAACGAGCTGCATGAAGGCTGTCAGAATTTGAAAGGATTCTGAATGCCGAACATAATGAACTGAATTTAGTAGTTAATTCAGCTATATGGAAATTCCATTTGAGGTTTGGCTGAATTGAGAAACACAGAAATTTTGTTGCCTTAACATCAGATAATTGCATATTGTTCATATTCAATGGAGAATGCTATTGCGAGTTTGAAATGCAAAATTGCATTTTAAAAGTTTTTCGTTTGCTACCTATTAATTTGTTATTACGAAATCAATTTGAAACTTCTGAAATTGTACTATTTATTGTTTCTTTCTTGGCAAAGCACATTCGTGTCATCAGCAAACAGAACTGTTCTTCCATTTTTAACAAACAATGGCATATTTTTCACGTATAAAAGAAAGAGGACAGGACTTACGATCAAACCCTGCGAGATCCCATGCTCAATTGACAAAGAATTGAAAAGATAAGTGGGTAATGTTCTTTCGTGCCAATACGGTATTTCTGCTCTTTGAATTCCATGTTTATGGAAGTATACTACGTATCCACAAGGTATAAGGATCTATCAGTAAAACTAGTTGGTCGTTAAATAATATAATCGTGCAGACATTTACTTAGAATAATGCGAGCAACACTGAGCAATACGAACATGGGCGTTTATTTACTTTATAAAATAATGTTTTCCTGTTGTTATTCGAATAATCCTTACTAATTGCTAGGTTTTGAGAGTCAACTAAACAAGCACATTGAACACTTTATTTCTTCAATATTAACTTGATATGCGTGAACGACCAACTGAGGAATTTACTAATGCTGTTCTTTAGAATTTCAAGCACTCACTGAGGGTAGCATTATAAATTATAATCCTTTAGCATAAGCACTACGCAACGAACACAAAACGCATTCTAACGATTGCCATTATACTTCGGCATTTCTTTCTTGGCGCACGGAGGTGTGTCAGTAAATTGAATATCTCATGGTATTTCGCGTCGTTCTCCGTTGTCCCGCCAGGAGTCGCATGATCGCCAGCACTGCTCGATACAGTCGCGATCATGCGACCCCTAGCCGCACAACCTAAAACGACGCGAAACACCGTGAGATATTCCATTTTATTGACACCCCCTCCTGGGCCAAGAAAGAATAACCGAAGTATAGTGAATACTTCATCTTCACAATTTACATCAATCTCTACATGAACGGACGGCTGTCTTGTGTGCAAACCAAAGAGTATTTCCTAGAGACGGCACTCAATGTTAAACGAAGAAGCCTTATTTGTCAGCATCCGGTCCGCCACATTGGATTGTATTACTTGCTATTGGGCAAACAGTCAGCCAATAGCGTAGAAGTAAGCGGTAAATTTGAAATAAACCAGATAAGCGGGAATTTTAAAATTTCACTCCCATATTTTGGTATTAATTCATCAAAAACTACACAATAATTTTTATTATTATCATCAAAAACTACACAAGGATTTTATGTGAAAAAAAGTCAAATTAGGGCAGGAAAATCAAGTATTTATTGAGCATATTGATATTACACTTTTTTTAAAAATTTCATTAGTGTTAACAATTTTGTATCACATAAGGCAATAAACACAGTACACCAGCTGAAATGCAACTTTACTTGCTTGTAGACATGCCAAATAAACGTGAATAGTATGGAATACTGCATTATTACAGAGCATTACATATGAACAGTGTTGAAAAGAAACAAATGAAAACAATACCACACTTTTGCCCTGGTAAAACAAATAGTTATGATACAAATGCCATTTTATTTAGCGAGTAGGAAAGATAGCATCACGAGGCATGTCAGGTGCCCCAATCCTACAAGCAAAATAAAATCACTTTCACCATCAATTTTTAAACAGTATTACTGCCTTTGATTTTATTTAATTCAAGAATACAGATAATGTAATTATGTACTATGTTACAGTAGTACCTGATTAAGTCACACAAAAGTATTTTGTTTTCCATGTTGCTTTCAGTTTTATCGGAACATTTGAGCGTTTTCCCACTTCTAACACTAGTGCCAAAAATTGAACTTTTAGCATACTATGCATACCTTGACAGAACTGCTTTTACTAGTTGCAGCCTAAAAATTGTTTTGCTAGTCAATAACTATTTGACAAAATTAGTATATTTACCCATGCCTAATAATAATAATAATAATAGTAATAATAATAATAATAATAATAATAATAATAATAATAATAGTGATTTTATTTTTGTGGCGAGACTCGGGCCATCAGGCCCGCTCTTCCACCTAACCACATACATATATAGATAAAAATAGAACAGTACATTTATTAAATTAAATTAAATACAACTTAGATATGTCTTGCCCCTGGGCTCACAAAGTGAAAGTAAAAAAACACAACGGCCCAGCATTTACCTTAAACGGCCGGGGAAAATCAGGGGAAACAAAGGAAGTGTGCATGCTCTTCAACATTGAGCAACAAAATAAGAGATTTAAAATAATTTATAACGCATTTACTGACACAAGAGAACATTAAAGAGAAGCCCAAAAATAAATTATGAAAACTAACACACAGTGTCAAAACGTTTGCAAGAAAATCTCAATCGATTAAAGAACTCATTAAACAAAAATAAATGAGAATGCACACAACCACCGGCCAGGACGACAAATCCTATCTCACACATGCACAGTTAGGGGCCTGGCTGTCCAAGATGGACTTAAATGAGAAACTACATTAACTTTTAAAACATTATTTATGAAGAGTGGAATGTAACAGTCCCAACAAAGCTTGTGCGCCGTAATTTAAATCTGAAAATAGATTGTGAAAGTGCAAATATTTAATTGCACTAAGAACCGAGCCTGGAACTTTCTGACAACTGGACATATATTCTAACAACCGAGCTGTGAAATCAAACATTGCATTCATGACTCAAGATAATTCACAATCTAATAGGGATCAGCATTCACATTAACAATATAATTGGCATGAAGATTAACAAAACACAATAATACACGCAATTGTAGAATAAAAATTAAATCAAGACAGAGTTTGTCATGAGAAACAATTATTGCCAGAACAGTAGAACATTGCATATGCAACTTATATCAATTCCAATAATAAAAACCAATTAATAGGCACTACTAACAATCAAAAAATATTACCCACCAGATATTAAGCCCAAAAGAAATCTTAAAATTTCATGAAAATAGACTTTAAAACAAGGACTCAAAAATTTTGTATTCATAATTTCCAAATAAACTGTCTTCACAGAGCAAAAGGGATTCCAAATTTGAGAAAAAGATTTGTCTTTTACAGAATGAATTTCATCTTCAAATAAAATTAAATTTTATTAGAACTTTCCAAATCAGATGTGGAAAATATGGTTTATGTAGCATCCAATGACAGAATACACATTAATCTTAAAACTCTCATTATTCGTATCACTACAAACTGTCTGCGTAAAAGAGGTATGAGCAGAAATTTTGTGCAGAATGAGAAAGTCATTCACTGAACATAACAATTACTCTTTAAAATTAGCTCTCTGAGTATTGGACTCTCCAAAGAGAACCTAAAGTTACAGACAAAATGGTCTCTCCTAGTCAATTGACATTATTGGAGCATATTTTTAACATAAAGAAGTAATAGACCACTATATTTTCATATTTATGAATATTTTCCATGGTTTCTAACTGCCAAAATATTTAGATTATCAGTAATAACTTTCACATATTCTTCATACCAGAGTGCCTGCCACACCAATCTGATGATATCACTAATAAGTGAAGCAAATGTATTGAAGACACAGATTCATCTTCCGGAATGGCTTCAGCACATGTAATCACCAACCATAAAAACATTTGTTTTTTTATTTACTCTAATTCACACTTCAATTGGTACCCATAACTGTATATTCAACGGAAAAACTTACCGTGAGAACTATCCGTAACATTAGGTGACACCTCTCATGGGTGAATAAGATCTGAAGATGGAGACAACTATGAATTTTTCCCACCTTTAAAACATGCAACCAAGTGATAATTGAGTTGCTTAAAGATTATAGCAAACACTTACCATGAACAAGGCTGCATATGCATCCTGCCGCACTTCATGTAGCAGCACACTGCATGGCAGAGCCACCTGTATTCATCAACAACGAATTATTACCCCTATACTGTACTGGTATAAAACCAGTACATTTCGCTTTCAATTAGCATGCTTCTATTTCACGCACATAAAGAAACTTACCATTTTTCAGTTTCAATTGCTGCTGAGTACAAAGACCTGAAAATTAAGAAATGCTGGTAAGAAAGACTTCCATCAAACTATTGTGTAATTAAAATTAATCTCACAAAAACAAATTGTATCCCGCTTTTACAATCTCAAACACATCTTGTTCTATTTTAAGTTTCTATTGTCTGTTGTCTGTTCAGATTGAACTTCAAATTTATTTTTAAAATGGCTTACCGATTACACCCATTGGTATAGTGGGGTGTCACCTCTGTTGGTTCAAACAAGGGATCTGCAACTGAACATTACCATTAAAAATATTTCAAAATTTACAATGGAATTATTTTGAATGCTCTTTCAAGGCAAAAACTTACCATGAATTATCACACTAATTGTTCGCCAATCTCTATTATTCAGGAATTTTCTTGGCCATATTTTTTGACGAACGCATTTGTAGGACAATAGTAAATTACAACACATTACGAACACATTTGCAGCACAAATGCAGCTGTCAATTAGAAAATTTCTTGAATTCACTGATATATTCTTTGCTAGCACCCGTTAACGGCCCCACAAACAGCACGAAATTCCACACACAGTGTCACAGACACTCTTCGAGCACGAGGCGGCCATGCCGGTCAGACGTTGAAGCAATCCAACGGTAATTCAACCGGCGCCGACCCGGAGAGCTTTGAAAATGAGTAGTTCTCAGATTTTACGCTAGAGCGAGTTTCGTGTAATACAATTCATGGCGTCGCTATGAGCTCTGATTGGCTACTGTATTGGATTTGAATAAGGAATATCTCCAGCCTATCTAGTGTCACACCACTGGTGCAAACACGAAACTAGTGGTGCTACAACAGCACATACTTTCTCGCACTATCTCTAAATTTGTGATTTTTTGAAAGTTCAAGGAGTTCAACGACAATGCGACTCACACTATTATTTTAAGCGTCCCTTATCAATCCGTTGAAGAAGTTTGAAGAAAAAATGTTTAGCGGTTCTTGAGAATTTTTTTAGAAATATAAATTTCAGACCTTACGTGACATTAGTTTTTATCAAAAAATTTACATGACCTATTTTAAAAAACTGGTTTTATACAACAGACATTGTCTAAAGCAAAAATCTCTATCTTCAATTTTGTAAATTGAAATGTTAAATTTTTTGCAATTTTCGAAAAACCGGAGAGATAGCCAATAAAGATTCTAATAGCACCATATTTTTTACCGTCCCCTCGATTCAAGTAAAGAAAAAATGTAAAGAAAAAATTGAGCAGTTTTTGAGAAAAAATGAAAATTTGAACATGACCATATTTCAATATCTGTTTTTTAAGTACCAAATTTCACTAAAGAACTAGTGGTGCTAAAACAGTATGTACTTTCTCGCCCATATTTTAACGCTGAATTACCCAAGAAGTAGTCAATTTTCGAAAAAATTATACCTGACCTTACTTCAAAATATATTTTTAAGGAATATATTTTATTAAGAGCAAAATCTGTCTTCAATATTTCATTAAAGACAGATTTGTAGGAATAGTCCGAAAAAAATTTAACATTTTCGAAAATCAATGTTTTCAACAAACATGAGACCTGCATCACCCTCTTAAACATCCTTCACATTATCCAAAACAAGATTTAATCAAAAACGATGGAGACATTTTTTTCAAAATTTTGCGAATGTCCCAGGGGTACCCCAAAATTAAAATTTCGATTTCAAATTCAAGGGACCACGACATCAGCTAGATCGATTGCGGAATGTGAATTTTGGAAAAATCGGCTGAATGGTTTAGCCACTACGATTATTTACAGACGGACAGACAGGCATTTTGCCATCATTCGATTTTCCGATATCAAGGATCAACAAAACATTGATAATGGCTACACCAGGCATTACATATTTTCTAAATTAGAACTGGATTTAACCAAGATTTCGTTACCACGGCCCTGTAATAAGAGTTTTTCTGCCGAAAATTCGCCTTTTTTTGGCCCAGCATTATTGACAATATTATAGTTGTAGGAAGATGTCAAAAAATTTCACTTTTGCAACTTTCGAAAAAACAAGAAAAAAAATGCTTGAAAATGCGTCAGAAGACAAAGTTTACTCGAAAAATTTGGAACCATTTTTCAGAAAATCTTGAAAATGTTTTGAGGCTTCATGTACCCTCAAAATCAAAGTATCCGCTTGTAACTCCTAAAGCATTTAGTTCGTTCATATCGATCGGGGAATATAATTTTGGGGAAAAATCGGCTGAAAGGCGTAGACGCTAGTGCTGGCCACAGACCGACAGACAGATGTTTTGCCGTCAATCTATTTTTCGTTATCAAGGGCTCCCAACAAATGGGTTCTTGCCATACCACATGTACGTAAGAAGTAATTTATATGTAGCAACAGGATTTATCCACTTTATTGTTACCAGGGCCTGGCAATAACAGTTTTTTCTGCCGATAATTCACCTTTTCTCGTTCGTTACATATCTTTCTCTTTCTACGAAATACCTTTGAAAGGGCGAGAAAGTAATCTTATTAAATTAATGTCCCATGGCGGCCCCAAGTCGAATCCAGTGGTTTGAAGAATACTCGTCTTGATGTCTTTTGTTTTCCTTGAGATTCTTGGGAGTAATATTAGAGATAATGATGAATCCATTGATTCTATCAATAAACTAGATGTGCTACAGCACAAACGTTCTCGCATGATTTAAAATGCTTACGTAATACTAAACTATTGTAATTTCTAACATACTAAAAAGTCAGTTATAACATGATAACTTCTATTTCAAGCGAAACGCCTCTCGTGCTTATCTGCATTTCTTTCGTTTGTCAGGAACGGTGTTAATTTCTTCCTTTCAGAAATGAAACGAACATGAATAAATTTAAATGTTACAGAATTTACAGAACTTAATACAGAAAAGCAAGAATTATTTTACAAAAGCCTACCTTCATTACATCTTATTTATTTATTATTTATTTACGTCAAAAAACAGTTAAAAACTGCGTATGACGAGCTATGGGGAGAAGTGAAGTGAGCTTTATTTTTTTTATACCATTATCAGCGATTAAAACTTCTTAAAATACAGAAGTGTGTTTGTTAGTTTCAAGTTAATGTTTATTACATACCATCAATCTATTTCTTTTCATAAAAATATTATCTACATCATACAATCATTACGACCGACAACAATGGGATGAATACAAAGAATTTGGAAACCTCGGTGTTGGTATTTTCCGAACTGGCAACGCCTGAAACGAGGCGCGCGAAATTCGAATTTACAATAACGAACTTAATTTGCAATTTTCGAAAATGCAGAGTGCTCCTAAAATGATATGACCGTTATCTTTACAGTTCTTCGCTAAATATGAGGATAAAAATAAAATACATTGAAGCCGTTTCTAAGAAATTGGAATGGTTTTAAAAGCGGGTTTGTTTCGTCTAAAATTACGCAAAAAATACTCATATTATACCGATTTTTGATGATCATTTCACTAAGAAAAAAATATCTCAAAATTGTGGTAGTAGGAAGACGCTGAAAAAAATTTGAATTTTTATACTTTTTGAAAAATTAGGGTTTTCAACGATCATGAGACTTCCACCATTCTCTCAAACGTTCTTCAAACTATCCAATAACAAAATTTAATCAAAGCGATGGAGACATTTTTTTTGAAAATTTTGAAATGTTGCAGGGGCCCCATGCAAAATACCCCCCAAAATTAAAATATGGGTTTCAAATTCAATGGGCCGCGAAATCAGCCAGATCAATTGAGAAATATCAATTTTGGAGTAACCAGGCTGAACGGTTTAACCACTAGCGATGTTCACAAACGGACGGACGGACAGACACACACATTCGTTTCGCCGTCATTAGATTTTTCGACATCAAGGACCCACAGAACATGGATTCTGGCTACACCGCTGGAGAGGATTGTTTTCTAATTTTGGCAACTGGATTGATCCTCTTTTTCCATACTAGTTGCCCGGCAATAAGCCGTTTTTCCCGCACCTTTTACATAGCTTCCCTCTTCTTAAGAGTACTTTCTTAAGAGCGAGAAAGTGAAAAAGAGGTTGATTACCAGTTTTACCAGCGGAGGGCGCTATGTAAAGAAGATTTGGAAATCAACGTGCTAGCATGCCACTTGCACCGTTCTTCACGTGAGTCGGAATGTGATACTTGTGGCGTGCGTAGAATGAGAGCCAAAGTGACAGCATGCCCGCTCATGTGTATCGTTGTGAGCCCGTCCTATTAAAATTCTTAATTTAATGATTTTTTTGTACTTTTTAAATATATTTAATATTAATTTATTTCCCGGTTGTATTTTTCTGAAGGACCCTTCCTGGGTTTCCTTAGTAGTTAGTTTCAATATTATTGTTTTCAAATATTGTACTGGTATGATGAATGTAGTTAAAAATGATTCTGTATGATTTGTAACATAAAAACCTTTGAAAGACATAATATTGTCGAACAAGGATAATAAAAAAATTATTAAAAAATTCCCCTTGTCTGGGACTCCTGTCTACAACTCCACAGCAAGTTATCTGCAAGGGGTGTTTTCATTTCAACTGCAAACATAATTATAATTTAGGAAATTCTACCACATTGTTCTTTTGGTAGTAATGTATTTGTTTTGATCGTATTTGTCTAGATATTCAATTACTTAGGTCTGCATGTATTGTGCGTAACTTCCTTACCGTCAAACATTTTTTAGGCTCTTGAGTTCCATTAATAATTTTCATTAGGTTACGTCAGTGGTGTCCAGGTCTCCTACTGGTGGCATTGGCACGCCTTCGCGGCACCGTGCCATGTCACGGGCTTCTCTGCGTCACTAGCGTCGTAAGAGGAAACTATTAGTAACCCCGCCGTTTTACAATAGTGATAGTGTTGTCTCTTGCGGCGGGGTTATGAACTGCATGGAGGGGCGATTTTCCTCGTGGCACTCGTGCCACGGACTCCCGCTCCTGGCATCGACCTTGACAACACTGGGTTACGTGATCATTTCGCTATATGCATTTCGCATGTGATATTAGTCATTGTTCTGTACTTGAAAAAATATTGGATTCATGAAAACATTTTAAAACTGCAAATTTCTTTTTATGTAATCTAAAAGGCCACAATCAATGGCATATAGCATCCTAATGAGTGACTCATTGTCGAAATTAATTAAGGGCACAAGAGCTTCGTCAAACGCCAAGTCACTAATGAAAGCTCTCGCGACTCTTCATTCTTTCCGTCTCAAAACGTCCGTCATCAGCAGGGCAGCTTTTTAATTGATCTCCGGCGCCGTTGAAGTCGACTTGTCGCAGCGATGTTCTCACCAGGCGATAAGGCTTCACAGCCGTCCCGTTCAGCGCCGATGCTTCGCCTGATAACGGCCTGCATTAGTCAGCTCCGAGCGGACGATATTTCAGCGTCTCGAGGGGGCCGAGGAACCGGGGGCAGAGGGCGTTGGAAAGGTGCGAGGCCCTCAGGTCTGCCAGTGAGAGGGAGAGAGGCGAGGGGGTAGGGCGTGCAAATAAACAAGCCATCCGTAACAGAGTGCGTCGACTTACGACGCGCGCCCGTCCGCGATGGATGGCGGTTGCCGGCCAAACAATGTGTGCGAATTAGCGGGCGAATGCGCCGACCAATCAGCGGGCGCGGTTCGGCTGCGCGGCCTTGACGTGCTGCACCCAAGCGCCGCCGGCCCGGCCCCGGCCCCGCCGCGCCACCCGCCAAGAACAAGTCGCATTTCGGGCCCGGCACGTCGCAGCGCGCCGCCTCGCTCCTAACAAAACGAAAATGTTTTCGATGGGCGGCGCTTGGCCGGAAGTTGGCGTGTGTCCCGAGTGAGAGGGAGACAGTTCCGGAAGCCCCACGTGAACTTTTCAACAGCCTCTGCGCGGTGGACTCCAGTGACCGTCAGTTTGTTTGGGTTTCCTTCGCTGGCAAATGCACGAACACTGTTGATAACTCACTTCAGTCGTGCGAGGTGGGGAGTTGATTCGGTTTCTAGTCAGTTTTGCCAGTACTTAGTACATAGAGTAATCTACGCTTACATCGTAAAAAATATTTATTTTCAGAGAATTGTCTACCAATAAAAAACCGTTGCTCGATATCATTTGTGAGAGAATTTGGAATGTTGATATTGAATCGTTCCTAAGTCCCGTCGCTATCATCTGAAGGCTTCAGTATTGGGTTTCCTGAGAAATCCACGAACATAGTTGTCAATCGAATGATATGAGGTAAGTCATTTAGAACAGTTCTTTTAGTTTTAGAGAGGTGATACACTTACATCTTTTTTTTCAAGTATGATTTTCAGCAATTGTGTATTCGCCATTGTTTTGTCTGTGTGTGAGAGAAATTTTGTGTTGGATGGAAACGTAACCAGCAAAGATAGTCTGCTGTGGATGAGTCTATTGAGTATTATGATGTACAAATTACAAGGGGAGTAGTAAATCCCTTCAATCTTGTGAAAAATGTATGCATTTAGTTTCTAGTCGTTAGTGTTACTCGTGTATCAGA
>JAHLJT010004221.1:0-22929 GCA_031308135.1 Acheta domesticus
CAGATGCAATGGAGAGACCAGAATTAATAACACGGAAAGCAACAGTATGAAGAAAAGAAAATCTTTCATAATGATGACGACCACCATGATGATAATAAGGAATGTTTAATAATATCAGAGAAAAGAAGAACAATATATCGTCATAAAATGCCATGCTTGTGCATATAAACAGGAAGTAACAACCCGCAGGCAAACTTGGGACATTTCACTGAATCACCATTCACAAATGGCCCCTCTTGTAATATTTGTTTCATTATGTCATTGAGTGGTTTGTAACATAAGACAACAAACTCATCCACGTTATTCGGGCAGATGTTAAAAGCTCTCGAGGAAGCCATGGCCATACGTGATAGGGGAAAGTCCTACTCAAGAGCTATCTTGCCGCTTCCGCTCAAACAGTTTACACGATAATTGAATGAACTACCAGACTCGCTTTCGGATATTCGTGGGTAGAGTTAATATTTTAGATCCAAGTATTTCTCTCCGTTCAGAATTACGTTAAATGTTTTATTAATAACTATTGATGGAACTAATGGCCCTAGCATCTCGGACATCACTGGAAACATCAATGTTTCTCGTCATTTTTCTACTAAAAGAATTGTAGTAAAAAGCATTATGAATGAGGTTATAATAATAATAATAATAATAATAATATCATAATAACAATAGTAGTAATAATAAGGATTATAAGAAATTAACCCGTTTAAGCTCACAATTCCAAAAATGATATAGTACTCGTAATCGTCAACGATTTTATTTCCCAGTTCGAATAATATGTGACGTCAATTTTGTAGTAATACCAATAGACACAAATATGAAAACAAAATATGTAAGAAAAAATTTCGAATTCCTAGATAGCAGATGTTAATTCAGTCAAGAGCACGAAAGCATTCTATGCTCCTTGATGTATTATTGATGTATCATTTAGGGATAGGTAAGATTCGAACAATGAAAGTCCTAATCATTGGAACAGAAACTACATACCAAAAGTGCACGACAAAACTACATAGGACCCATGTTAATATCCGTCGATAATTCTATGCGTCTTGTAATGTACTTTATCTACTTTCGTTACGAAAGAAACTTCCTCACGGGGCGTGTGGCGCTACGCCGCGTGCGTGAAGTTGAAAAGGCCCAAGTGCAAACACGACGCAAAAGCGCCACACAGTCTACAAAGTGCATATTTCTCGTTCTGTGGATGTGAAGACGTGCATTGCCTGTAATCCCAGTCAGTTGAAAGAACAACGGAAGCTAGTGGTGCTTCCAAAACACATACTTTCTCGTACTACTTCCACATGGGCCTAAATGCTATTACAATACTACGTAACCCAGCAAAAGTATTTTCTACCAGCAATTTTTTTCCGTTTTCTGACCCAAAATCAGATCCTCAAAGATAACGAGCCGCACTTATACCACTAGCACACTAGCACCGTAGGGGCCGAATAGAGCCATAAAAGAAAAGGAATGATAGGAAAAAATTAATATGATGGTACATACGTTTTACCAAGAAGAGGTGTCAAAGATTGTTTTAATGTCAAAAATTCAAATATTATATACAGACACTTCTAGTTTATTTATTGCAATTACCAATATTTGTAATTCTTTTGGTTTAACATGGTTTTCAGTAAAGTTTCTAGATTGTTTTTTATTATTTCCTGTGACAACAGAGAATTCTGACAAATAAAATTCCCAAATAGGACTCGAACAGCGTTGCTTCCCTTGGAAGAGCTGTGCTCGCTATTTAATGTCTGCGACCACCTTTGCTTTGCATGACCTTTCCACTTATATAATAGTAAAATGTTTATGGTTTTCTATCTCTTGCAGAAAATATGTGCCATTCAATAGCACCATAAGTTTATTTATTATTTGCCGTCCTTATTACACATGTGGAGAAAATTTGAAGAAAAAATTTGGAGCGGTTTTTGAAATTTTTTTTCGCAAATTTCAAGAGCCATTTATGCAAAAACTACTCGTTTCTTCAGAAAATTGTACATGACATTTTTTAAAGAACTAATTTTGTACAACAGATTCTCTGAGGCAAAAATTATCTCTACAATTTTGTAGTTTTAAAAATTTGTTTGAAATTTCTAAAAAACAAGCATTACGCGGAAAGTCGGATTAGCGCCATATTTTTTCCCGTTCTTATTACATAAGTGAAGAAAATTTAAAGGGAAAATTTGAAGCGATTTTTGAGAAATAAAATTGGTAAATTTCAAATGCAATTTACCCAAAAACTACTCGTTTCTTCAAAAAAGGTATACATGACCGTATTTAGTGTGCTAATTTGTACAACCGACTTTGTCTGAGATAAAAATTTCTATCTTCAATTTTGCATTTTTGCAATTGTTTTTTGCAATTTTCGAAAAATTGGAGATATCAAACGAAAAACCTGCATCATTCTCTTAAACGTCCTTCGCACTATTCAACAACAAAATTTAATCAAAAAATTTGGAGCCATTTTTTTATTTCTTTGATTATGTCCAACGGCATCATGCAAAGTCTCCCCAAAGAAAAACTATCGGTTTCAAATTCCAGAAGCGTCGACATCAGTCAAATCGATTGGGAAATATCAATTTTGAAGAAAATTTGGTTTTGGCGCTAGCGTTGTTCACAGAGGGACAGGCGGACATTTTGCCGTCAATCCATTTTTCAGTGTCAAGAAGCACCAAAACATGGATTTTGAATACACCACGAGGTAGAGGATTTTTTTTCTAAATTTAGCAATAGAATTTATTCAATTTTTCGTTACCAGACCCCAGTATAGTGTTTTCTGGTGAATATTCGCCATTTTCGCGTCGCAGGATGGCACTAACTTCTCTTCTTACGAAGTATCCGTAAGGACAGAAAGTAAAAAAAAAATGCAAGAAGGAAAATTAAAAAGAATCTAGGTGTGAGGGAGGGACATTTTACTTTGAGTTGTAATATTTTTTTTAAATATTTGGTATAAAAAACACAAAACAGAATACTCTTCTCTAATTCCAAGCTTCTAGCAGACTTCAACTGTCATTCTTATTCCTGAACCATAAGCAAAAGCATCGCTTTCCACAAGGCAGCAGCGCAAGAAATCAACGCTCGTTGTTTTGAAGGGAGCCCCTGTTTTCTCTTTTCAAAGTAAGACGCAACCGCGTTCCCAACTCCGCCAGAAGCCGTGCGCTGTGGCACAGTTTCTTTGTTTGCGCGTACGCACTGTACACATGCTTAAAACATATACCCTACGTGCTGTATTGTTGTTGTAAAATTCGTTTTTTCTTTCCCGTCTACATATGTATATACAGAGTAATTATGTGTAGTAATGGGAAAGTTATGTAAGGCTACGCGAAAAATGGCGAATGTGTCGGCGGAAAAAAATTTGTTGCCGGGCCGTTATAACGAAAAAGTGGAAAAAAATCCAGTCGCTAAATTACGAAAAAAATCCCCCTAACACGTGGTGTAGCCAGAATCCTTTATATGTGGATCCTTGATACCGAAATCCAATTGAAAGCAAAACAGTACGAATCAGTAGTTTTTGTCAAAAATGACTTACTTAAGGACGGGAATATATTTTCAGCAAACGCCGATGTCTATAAGTATAACACACGACGTAGTAATCATATTCACCAGGTGGCAGTATCAACAGCTCACTACAAAAAATTCACATACAATTCATGTACATTACTCTACAACACTTTGCCAGAAGACATTAAACGATTAAATTCCATAGAAAAGTTTAAGTCCCAAGTAAATCTTTTCTGCTGCATAACTGTTCTATACAATTCGAGACTATACCGAGCATCAAAAAGGAAGTAGAATTAATTTTAACAATGATAGTTAATGTAATTATTTATCATTTGGAACTGTATAATTCTAAAGAACCTGTAACAAGTATTGTACCACAGTTTCTGGGTTGATGGCCCCCATCTCGATCAGGTTTTTCGTCCAGTTTCCCTGATCCTTGAGCAAATGCTGAGATGGTCCCTTGTTTTGCTTCTGGGCATAAATGTAACTTCATTATTTGTGCACGTCTTCTGAATTTCAGTGGGAAATATAGTTATTCAAATTATCGTTTTTCATATTATCGCGGCAAAAAGTATTATTCTTTCATGAAGAACATGAGGGTTCAGGGCAGAAATTTATAGCTAATTTACTTTGAAAATATATTTTATTATATAGGAGCGAATATTTTGTCAACAAAACTCGAAAAAAACTCTCTTTTCTGTATTCAAAATTCGACTAGAATATGCTTAGGATAGAGACCACAGAATTATGAAAACGTGCACAAAATTCACTTCTCCCCATAGCTCGTCATACGCAGTTTTTAACTGTTTTTGACGTAAATAAATAAATAAATAAATAAATAAAACGTCCGTCCGTCGGTCTGTCCATCCGGGGTACAGTATGTGAACAACACTAGCGCCGAACTATAGGTACGATTTATTCCAAATTGAAGAAACCCTTGTCTATCTGGTCTGAGTCGAAGCTCTGAAATGTTGAAAAACCATTCATTAATTTTTAGGGGTACTTCACATGAAGACCCCCGGATATTTTCGAAATTTACTCAAAAACGGCTCCAAATTGTATCTTAAAATTTCTTGTAAGAATAGGGTAAATATACACTTATTGAGGTGGAATACGTCTTATTTTAACGGTTAACTCTGAATTTGTGAAAAATTGGAAAAGTTTTATCCGGAGTCTTTCTCCGACTATAAAATTGCAGATAGAGATTTTTCCTTCAAATAAAATTTGTTCTTCATGACCTTTATTTAAGGTCATGTACATTTTTTGAAAACTCTTAGTAATTTTCACGGAATATTGCGTTCAATATGTGCAATAAAGAAATACAAAAAACAGGATTTTCTCAAAAACGGCTCCAATTTTTTCTTTAAACTTTTGGTACCTAATGTACCCTATGAGATGACATAAACGCCATATTGCTCTATTATTTTGGTTTTTCAGAAATTTCAAAAATGTAATTTCTTTACTTCTCTCGCACGTCGTCAATATTTACATCAGCGGCAATTTGTTCACATTATTATATTTACTAGTCGTCTCCTGTATTATTTCAGTAGTATACCTTTCCGTTGCGGCTCTCACACGCAATCAATCGTTATGAATGAGGTATCTAAAAGAAACAAAATTTCACGGAGACCGTGACAAATTGCACTTTGACTTTCAAAATGTGAAGGATTTGTGGAAAAAACGCAGCTAAATATTAGTTTCAAATGCAACCCGCAGTACATGGCAGCGTTGTCAAACTCAGTATAGTTAAATAACTCCTAAACGATGGGCAGGAGGCCATGAAAAAAGTCAAACTATAATAGACAGAGAAAGCTTTTACATCTTTTGATGTTCTTCGTCGAAAAGAAGACAGAAACAATATTGGCAAAGAATAAACGATTCTGAACGGTGAAGAGTGAAGATTATCTTTTTAGATTAGTAATAAAATAATATAATATAAACAATTCCTATCCAGTGTACGATAACATCCCTGCCACCGAATGGAAGTGAAACGGATCATCTCAAGGCAAGCGATATCCCGCTCTTGTTTAATAGTGAAGAAGTAGGTGCACAGTAATCCCGAGATTAACCGGTTTGTATGTGTTTCGCCTGTGCAGTATATTCGTTATCAGCAGTAATTCGGTCAAATTTTCAAGTCAGTGTGTTCAGTCATAATATTGTATTGGCAAGAAATTTGCAGAAAACAAGTTGAACCGTTTGCATGAAGACTTTTCTCTTGGCACATTCAGTAATTCTATTTTTAACATGTCAGTAAAATATCTAGATGTTATGTACAAGCAAATTAAATTTATTATTGAGTAGATTGATTTATTAATTACTGAATATACAGTACATATACAGTACTGGTTTGTCTGCTTACTACAGTACTTTGTTTCCTATTTCCCCCTCATACATACAATTTTTTAATGAAATCGTGATATCTTATCTCTCCACAGCTACGAACAGTTACAAAATGTACTCGGTATGTATGATCAGCCCATAGCAAGAAGAAACAGAGAATAATATTTTGAAGTGTGGTAAGGAAAAATGCAAACCATTGCAAGAATCAGATTGCATAGATCAGATTGCATTAATGTTAGATGGAATTTTTATTAAATATTTCTTAGACAGCAAAGATGAAATTATAGTTGGTACATCATACGATAGACCAGATGCTGCTTCATCACCTCATGTTTTTTGTTTATATTTATATAAAGTCCTCTATTGTATTATTTAGTAGAATAGATGCATTTTGCGACTCTAGCATGCTATCTTTATAAATGAGGTCTCTAAAGAAAGAGAATTTCACGGAGACGTGTCGAATTGCACTTTGACTTTAAAAATATAAAGAATTTGTTGAAAAAAAGGCATCTCAATATTCATGTCAAATGTAACTTGCAACACTCTGGCAGAATTTTAAAAATCTGTTCAGTTAAGTAACTTCTAAACAAAGCGTTCTAGGAACTTAAATTCTGTAATTTTGGGGCCAAAGACCTCACAGAAACTTTCTTCGCACCATAATCTATAGAATGAGAGCTTCTGGGACATTTTATTACTTTTTTTGGTCCGGCGCTTCTAGATACACCCCTACCTATTCGAAGGCGTGCAGAATCTGTAACTGTAAGTGAAATTAAACTAATTTCGTGATTCTACTAGGCGATTAAATTGCATGAGTGTTCATTTCGATTCGGCAATAAAGTTAAATAATATTCTAAGGAGAGGAGGAGTACTTGCCCGATGCTGAATTTTCGCATTGCTTTACGTAGCTTTCTCAAGAGTAAAAACTATGCTAAAAAGTCTGTAGCTATCGAGGAAAGCAAAAATTTGTCATGGCAAATTGTATAATTATTTCACGTGCTGTTTCTAAGAAAGTGTTGTAAATTGTTCCAAGGCCATTTGCTGATAATACTGAATTTATTCAAAATTTGTTTCAAGCATTAATTTCATTGTTTTTCTTTTAACTGATATTCTATAAATGCATCGGAAGTTACCATTATACATTTTTTAAACAAATTAACTCGCTTCGTTAACAATTTTACGCCCTAATATGGAAATGGAAAGATATGGAAGGGGAATTTAATATGCGAGAGTTCTCGCACGGGTACGCTAGTTGTTATTATTATTATTATTATTATTATTATTATTATTATTATCATTATTATTATTATTATTATTATTATTATTAAAGATATTACATCCCTATCCAGAGCAAAAGCCTTTGGTGGGGTAGTTCACAATAAAAACTTACCAGGTGAGCTAAATCCTGGCGAAGTAGAATTGTTTTCCTTTTAAATCATTTACCATTCTGTTATTTATATAGTTCACCAGTTCTTAACAATACCTGTGATTTTCTGAAGCACTATTTTCACAGTTAAACAATGGTTTTGTTAGACACACACTGTTTTTGTTTGACAATGTTTCACACTCATCTTAAAATCTATTATTTACACTTCTATTTACACAAATTTGTTCTTTCTATAATTTCTTTTGTCACTCCTTTCCACTTTAGCTATGCGGTCTTTTCCCTGTCTTTAGCTATGCGGTCCCATAAATTACCTGATTCGCTAACAAATTCGTCTTGCCACCTCTTTCAGTATCTTCCGACACGTCTCCATCCTACTCTTGGGTCCCACTGAGTGACTGCGTGTGTCCATCTTTACGGGTCAAGTCGGCTGATATGTCCTCCCCATTTCCATTTTAATATTTTTGCCTCTTGCGCTGCATGTTTTAATTTTGTCTTCTAATGTTAACATTCTTCATCCTATCTCTTAGAGTGATATTTAGCATTTTCTTCTCCATTTTCTTTGGAAAATCTCTATCAAATTTCACTCTTTTACATTAAGAGACCATGTTTGTGCTTCATAAATAAGGACAGGTAACACTCAGCTGTCAAATATTTGTCTTTTAATTGCTATGTCTTCTTTTTTATTGATCAATAGAAATGATAAACTGTAGAATTTCCGCCATGCGTTAGAGATCCAAATATTAATTTCTTTTTCTTGTCTATTTTGGAAAGATACTATTTGTACACGTGTTCTCCAACGTAGTCTATTGTACTGTTATTTATTGTGATGGGTGTAACAGTCCAGTTTGCCATTATTTTAGTTTTGGTACTGTTCATTTGTAAACATACATTGTTACATAAGTCTGCCATCTCATTAAGAGTATTTTCCAGTTCTTTTGCGGATTTTGCGATGATTATTACATCATCTGCAAATCTTAAATCTTTTATTTTCTTCTATTTATGTTTAGGCCGTATTCGTTTTTGATTTTCTAAACACTGATTCTAGATCGATCCATCGGTTTCTAAACCATGGATGTTAAGAGAACCATCTCGGGGTGAATCAATCGATTTCTCCAGCCTGGCTGTGGCAACGGGGAGCCCTCGCTTCCCAGGCTGGGTGGAGCAGCCCTGGGAACGCGGCCGCGCCGCGCGCGCAACCCACAGTTAGGATTCCCTGGGAGCCCCGGGCGCCGCCCCCGTCCTCTCCACCCGGTCCCACATTCCTCCTTCGCGCTCGCGACGGGTCAGGGTCGACATTCGATTTGAAATGGCCTGGGTTGCCTCACATGTCGATTTCTGATTTGTTTCCCGGCCGATTTTTAATTTCTCACCTTACTACGTACTTGGGTATACCAAGAGTGTTGTAAGACTGCGGTGGAAATCATTGATTTTTTTATAGAAAAGCTCGTATTGTCGAGTCCCGGTGACGAAAAAGTGGATAAGTCTTGTTCATGTATGTAGTACTTTCTCGAATACTTCGTGTACACAGAATCCACGTTTTGTGGGTCCTTGATAAAAAAAAATTGACTTATGGCAAACATGTGTGTCTGTCCGTCAGTCCGTCTGCGTGCAACACTAGCGCCTAAACCAATCAGACGATTTGTTAAAAAAATTGATATTCCTTGGCCGTGATCGAAACAATGTGAAATTTGGAATCAATATGTTAATTTTTGGAATACCTCACACGATGCCTTACCATATGCCTTACCGATTCCCAATCTTCTCAAAATGACTCCAATATTTTTTATTAAATTTATTCCTTGGTTAGAGCTAAGAAAATTTCAAAAGTTCAAATTTATCGGCGACTTCCTGCAACAACAATATTGGCAGAGATTTTACTTAATGAAATCTATTCTTCAGGGGCAGTTCTTTAAATAATGTGATGAACAATTTTTTTTGAAAATCCGTGTCATTTTGTCAATTGTTAAAAAAATCTTACGAACGATTCCATTTTTTCTTTATTTTTTCTCCAATTGTCCGGTATTAAAAGAGACGATAATAAAAATGACTCAAGTACATTATCTCTGAACTCACTGTATTTTTTAAAATTGCTAGAAATTAACATTACAAAAGTACATTAATGATGATTCTTTTTTCAATTAAATCCGGATTTTCAAAAATTACATCTTGAAATAAGATCAAGTGTGTGTGTGTGTGTGTGTGTGTGTGTGTGTGTGTGTGTGTGTATGTATACATGCAGGACCAGTCTCACTGTTCTGTAATACTCCTTGCAAATTCTCTCTTTAATTATGTTCATCGAGATGGTCTCACAATCTTCAATTCCCAGATATTTGTAAGTTTTACCTGTCAAAGATCTTGAATCACAGTGCGCGTATCAACTTCAACGTTCTCTGACCTAGTCATTTTGCCTCATTTTAAATTGATTTTTGCACACTTGTCAAGACCAAACTTCATGCAGATGTCATTGCTAAAGTCATTCACATTCAGCATTTGGGAGAGAATCGCTTCATTCGTAGCAAACACTGTAAGATCCATGTAAAACAAATGTGATCACCATGGATCATCAGTTCTTTGATCACCATTATTATTATTATTATTCCATTACATCACGACTAAAGATCTTATGAGTCGGCTGAATATAAAATCTACTCCAGGTTGCAACCAGCTACCTAAGGAGCAGATTCGGTGACTATCAGTGCCTCTACAATACTTTACGCAAAATGTGGGCTGTTGCAAATAAAGCAATTTCTTGCACTTCCCAGTCTTTTGAATTACCTGGGAGTTTAGACAAGTTCTTACTCAAATTTTGCGGAACAAATCCCAGAGCTCCGATAACTATCGGGACGACCTGTGCTTTTACGCCCCACATTCGGCTGATCTCGATTTCCAAACTCTTGTATTTAAGACGTTTCTCTGCCTCCTTGGTAACGACGTTTTGATCGCAAGGTACAGCAACATCGATAAGTAAACACGATTTTTTGGCCAAATCCCGGATAACTATATCCGGTTTGTTTGCCGCTATCGTGCGATCAGTTTGAATTTGTTGGTCGTACAATATCGTACACAATCCAACAGACGTCACCGGTTTCGGTGAGTGTTCGTACCACTTGGGGCATGTGTTTGGAACTTCGAGGGCGGTACAGATCTGCCAGTGGAGGTAGCTACACACCCTGTCATGTCTTTTAAGGTATTCGGTCTTTGCTAGGATTGGACAAGCTGAGACAATATGATCAATGGTTTCTACTTGCTCCTGGCAAATGCGGCATTTGTCATCTTGGGAAATTTTGAGAACCGCATTATCATAATGTCGTGTTCTCAAGGCCTGATCTTGGGCAGCTATTACAAGTGCTTCCGATTCTGGCTTCATCCTTCCCCTTTTAAGCCACATAAATGATTGATCTTTATTGATCTGCACCTTGTCCATTCTTTTTAGGTATTGACCGTGGAGTGGTTTGTCTCTCCACAATTTCTTTAACATTTTTTGTGTCTCACACTTCATGTTTAGCAGCATCAGAAGTTCAGTGTCTGTGTTATTCGACGTGTCTTGCCTAGTTTTCTTCGCAATGTTTCTTGCTACACTAACAATGCCTCTGTTTCCCATTCTTCGGTCAGATTTCATGACCTGCCTCATTAGAGGGTCGTCTTGATGGCTGACTACATACTTACCCAACCCGACTATTGCGTTGTGCCAGGAGGCCTCAATTTGTCTGAGGCCTCTTCCTCCTTCCTTACGTGCCACATAAAGTCTATGTATATCAGCTCGAGGGTGGGAAACATGATGCATTGTCAGCAGTTTTCTGGTTTTTCGATCCATGGTGCGAATTTCTTGCTCAGTCCAGTCCACTAGTCCAAAACTGTATTCGGCTACAGGTACCGCCAAACTACCTATTGCAGATATTTTATTCCTGGAATTCAGAGCGGACTGCAGGACCAGTCTCACTCTTCTATAATACTCCCTACGAATTCTCTCTTTCATTCTGTCATTCGAGATGGTTTCACATTCTTCAAGGCCCAGATATTTGTAAGTTTTACCTGGCTCAAGATCTTGAATCACAGTGTGCGTATCAATTTCAATGTTCTCAGACGTTGTGAGTTTCCCTCTTTTTAAATTGATTTTTGCACACTTGTCAAGACCAAACTTCATGCAGATGTCATTGCTAAAGTCATTCACGACAGACAGCATTTGGGAGAGAATCGCTTCATTCTTGGCAAACACTTTCAGATCATCCATGTAAAACAATTGTGATACTGGCCTTTCATCACCATGGAGCTTAAAACCAAAGTCAGCTTGCGACAACTGTCTCGATAGTGGGATCAAACTAATGCAAAACAGCAGAGGGGATAGTGAATCTCCTTGAAAAATACCCCTGTTAATCTGAATACTTCTGGTTTCTACTGCTTCCTTTCCGCTGTGGATTAGTAACCTGGTACTCCACGACTTCATACTAGCCTTGCAAAATTCAATAAGTCTAGGATGAAATCGATAGATCTCCAGGGTCTTCAAAATCCAATCGTGTGGTACACTATCAAAGGCCTTTTGGTAGTCAATCCAAGCCATGCTCAAATTACGTTTGCGTTTCTTTACATCATTCAAGATGACTTTATTCAGTAGCAAGATTTCCTTACACCCATAAGAGCCTTTACGACATCCTTTTTGTTCAGCTGGCATTAGATGATTCTTATCTAGATGTCTATACATTTTGTCAGCTATAGCTGAAGTTATAACTTTGTACAGTACTGGCAGACAAGTAATTGGCCTGTAGTTCTTCGCCAAAGAGCTGTCTCCCGCTTTGGGTAGCAAATACGTGATGCCGCGTGTGAGCCATTCCGGGATTTCCTTTGGGTTTTCAAAATTTTATTAACAGCCTTTGCTAGATGAGAATGTATTGCTGTTAATTTCTTAATCCAATAAATCTGGATCTTATCAATCCCGGGGGACTTCCAGTTTCCCATGTTCTTAATTGCTTGGAAGAGGTCCCCTTCCGAGAATTGGTGAACATCTTCCACTGTTTCTACAAGTTCATCGGCAGCATCAACTTCAGATTGAAGCCAAGATGCGTCTTTGTTGTAGGATCTGCTCTCTTCCCAGATTCCTGCCCAAAATGCTTCGACGTCATCTTTTGAAGGAGTAACAGCTTTGCCATTCGGTTTTTGAGTCAGATTGCGATAGAATCTCTTCGCGTCTGTTTCAAACAACCGGTTCTGTACACGGAAATCTATTCTACGTTTGTACCTTCTTATTCGTTGAGCCCATGCTTGAATTTTCTCTTTTAGCTTCTCAACTACCATTAGCCTGCTGGTGTCATTTTCAATTTGGTATTTTTGCTCAACATTGAATAATTTTCGTTGAACTTTAGAGGTGTGCGTTGATTTAGAAGATGCCTCAGCTAAGAATGATATTTCACGCCGGGTGTCGGCTATCCGTTTCATAATTCTGTTCATCCATGGGGGTACAGAGCTGTTTACTCTGTTTTGCTGTCGGCCGTCGGTGTTCTTGGCTGGCCCCAAAATTATCTGAGATACTAGATATCCAGTTGCATATATGATGTGATTGATTTCAGTAATATCTAGATCTCTGCCTGGGGTCTCCACCACCTCATTTAAGACAGAATTAACTGTTTCTATCACTCTTTTAGCTTTGGCATTTTCGTATATTCTCCTCAACGGTTCGCGAGATTCAAACGGAAGTTGACTAACTCTTTCTATCTCGCGCCGAAGGAGATTTCGCATCATGTCCTTATCGTGTAATTCATTGCCAGATGAGTTTTCACCACTGACGTGTGTTTCACTGGAAAGCGATGAACCTTCCACGGGATCATCATTTTCAAGTTCTACATGTTCGTCATGTGGATTGTTCGAGCGAAGTACATATTCCGCATTTCTCTCAATGTCAGCAAGTTGATCTGCTGTGAATTTTCCACTGCTGAGTATGTATCGTCGTTGACTGGCAAGCTTCTTTGAGTCTAGGGTAGGTCTCATATCTGGGTTCCGCTCTCTCCATACCTTGAAAACTTCTATTTCAGAGCCCCCATTTTTCGCTTTTGCGTAGTAAAAGCACCACATCACCTCCTTTAATTCATCCCGGGTCCATCTCTGACGATGGCTTCGAGCTACTGCCGGCTCTGGGTCCCTGGGACTAGCATCCGTGGGATGGCCAGACGTCGACAAGGTGACATTAGCTCGGTTTCTGAGCAGGTATGGGACATTGGTAGAACAAGGCACGTTAAGATTCATTACATTGCTTGTTCTATCCATTTTGCTCATTGGTTTGAATTGAAGATTCGCAGGACGCAAGTTCGAGTTCACAGATCACACTTAACCCTCGGGTTGTTTCCTGCCATCCGTTACTGCGACCCACAGTGGCCTCGGGGCATCCCCCCGCAGGGCCCAGCAAGGGGTCCCTCCGATCGCCAGTCGGCATTACTAAACCCTACGGGATTTTCACTGACTGCTGAAGGCAGCCTCCTTCGCTGGCTAATGCAAGGTTCGGGCCTCCACTCTAATCAGTGGCCTGGTGTGCCAAACCAGTTTCTCTCCTGTACCCTCTATGGGCCGACAACAGGAAGTCCAAAGGTTCATGACCCTTCCCTCTCTACTTACTTCCCACTCTCCTCAAAATGGAGTACTTCTTCGTCTGACCCCTCACCTTCAACCCATTCAGCAAGGGAGGCCCCACCGGTAGCTAGGCTACTACTGACATAGCTTTAAGACTCATGGGGGTACTCAAGCTCCACCACCAACTGCAAGGTCTTGTACTCCCTAGGTGGAGTTATTATTATTATTATTATTATTATTATTATTATTATTATTATTATTATTATTTTCCCATTACATCACGACTAAAGATGTTATGAGTCGGCTGAATATAAGATTTACTCCAGGTTGCAACCAGCTACCTAAGGAGCAAATCCGGTGACTATCAGTGCCTCTACTATACTTTACGCAAAATGTGGGCTGTTCCAAATAAAGCAATTTCTTGCACTTCCCAGTCTTTTGAATTACCAGGGAGTTTAGACAAGTTCTTACTCAAATTTTGCGGAACGAATCCCAGAGCTCCGATAACTATCGGGACGACCTGTGCTTTTACGCCCCACATTCGGCTGATCTCGATTTCCAAACTCTTGTATTTAAGGCGTTTCTCTGCCTCCTTGGTAACGACGTTTTGATCGCAAGGTACAGCAACATCGATAAGTAAACACGATTTTTTCGCCAAATCCCGGATAACTATATCCGGTTTGTTTGCCGCTATCATGCGATCCGTTTGAATTTGTTGGTCGTACAATATCGTACACAATCCAACAGACGTCACCGGTTTTGGTGAGTGTTCGTACCACTTGGGGCATGTGTTTGGAACTTCGAGAGCGGTACAGATCTGCCAGTGGAGGTAGCTACACACCCTGTCATGTCTTTTCAGGTATTCGGTTTTTGCTAGGATTGGACAAGTTGAGACAATATGATCAATGGTTTCTACTTGCTCCTGGCAAATGCGGCATTTATCATCTTGGGAAATTTTGAGAACCGCTTTATCATAATGTCGTGTTCTCAAGGCCTGATCTTGGGCAGCTATTACAAGTGCTTCCGATTCTGGCTTCATTCTTCCCCTTTTAAGCCACATAAATGATTGATCTTTATTGATCTGCACCTTATCCATTCGTTTTAGGTATTGTCCGTGGAGTGGTTTGTCTCTCCACGATTTCTTTAACATTTTTTGTGTCTCACACTTCATGTTTAGCAGCATCAGATGTTCATTGTCTGTGTTATTCGACGTGTCTTGCCTAGTTTTCTTCGCAATGCTTCTTGCTACACTAACAATGCCTCTGTTTCCCATTCTTCGGTCAGATTTCATGACCTGCCTCATTAGAGGGTCGTCTTGATGGCTGACTACATACTTACCCAACCCGACTATTGCGTTGTGCCAGGAGGCCTCAATTTGTCTGAGGCCTCTTCCTCCTTCCTTACGTGCCACATAAAGTCTATGTTTATCAGCTCGAGGGTGGGAAACATGATGCATTGTTAGCAGTTTTCTGGTTTTTCGATCCATGGTGCGAATTTCTTGCTCAGTCCAGTCCACTAGCCCTAAACTGTATTCGGCTACAGGTACCGCCAAACTACCTATTGCAGATATTTTATTCCTGAAATTCAGAGCGGATTGCAGGACCAGTCTCACTCTCCTATAATACTCCCTACGAATTCTCTCTTTAATTCTGACATTCGAGATGGTTTCACATTCTTCATTGCCCAGATATTTGTAAGTTCTGGCTCAAGATCTTGAATCACAGTGTGCGTATCAATTTCAATGTTCTCAGACGTTGTGAGTTTCCCTCTTTTTAAATTGATTTTTGCACACTTGTCAAGACCAAACTTCATGCAGATGTCATTGCTAAAGTCATTCACGACAGACAGCATTTGGAAGAGAATCACTTCATTCTTAGCAAACACTTTCAGATCATCCATGTAAAACAAATGTGATACTGGCCTTTCATCACCATGGAGCTTAAAACCAAAGTCAGCTTGCGACAACTGTCTTGATAGGGGGATCAAACTGATGCAAAACAGCAGAGGGGATAGTGAATCTCCTTGAAAAATATCCCTGTTAATCTGAATACTTCTGGTTTCTACTGCTTCCTTTCCGCTGTGTATTAGTAACCTGGTACTCCACGACTTCATACTAGCCTTGCAAAATTCAATAAGTCTAGGATGAAATCGATAGATCTCCAGGGTCTTCAAAATCCAATCGTGTGGTACACTATCAAAGGCCTTTTGGTAGTCAATCCAAGCCATGCTCAAATTACGTTTGCGTTTCTTTACATCATTCAAAATGACTTTATTCAGTAGGAATTATTATTATTATTGTTATTATTACTATTATTATTGTAGTGATTGCGGGATCAGGTTTAGTCAAACACATAAGTCTAAGAATACTTTTAATGTTTCCCTTCACATCTCAACAAAAAGAAACACAACCAAAATTGTTCTCGGGGCAGCGTCCTTGCCCCGATGCTAAACTTGATAAGCCGGCGGCACAGGTAGCCGACTGGCTTGCTGATAACGGCTGTTAATTCGGGCGGTGGCAGTGGTGCGTCGGGGCTGCTGTAGTAGCAGCCGCGGAACCCTTGACAGACGGGAGCAATGTCCTGCGGGAGGTACCGCCTGCGAACCCACGTTCCGTCCAGGAGCCGTGTCTCCCAGGTCGATCCTCCTCGGCACTCGTACGCGTATGTCGCGCTGGGTAGAGAGTTCATTCGTGACAGGGCGCGTCGCTGCTGACTCGGGGTTTTATTCCCCCGTCGTCTGGTGAGGGGAAGGGAAGGGGTTGTGCCCCTCCACTAGCGGAGCGGTGGGGCGTCACCCCAAGCTGCTCCTCTGATTGGGGGGATACCACAATTATTATTTTAAATTCTTGCAAAATAAGTTTCAAAACATTCTTGTAATTCCTAGATTTTACATACAATCTTGTCTAATATATCTAAATGTGAAAATGGCTTTTTTTAAAATTAGTTTCGTGTTTGTAGTCCTTTTTTCACATTTCTTGTGTTTCTAGTTTTCGGATATGGACAAGTGGTATCCTAAGGCAACCCAAGTGCAACATGGTCATCCTAAATTCCACAAGCATTTGTATTATTATGTAATTATACTCTAATAATAATACTGTAAAACCGGCAAAGGTGGCCCAGGACATCAATTGATCTCACTGCAAAGCCTCTAACCGGCAGGCCCTAGGGTTCGAGTCCCGATAGTGGCAGGATTTTCGACACTATACCCTGACAGGACAGAAAGTTCCCTTCGAATGCGCATGCGCGAGGGGGGGTGACCCCCACCATCAGCCGCTCACTTCCCCTGAAAATGTCGCTCTCTCACTCGCTCTGTGCGCCAGGCGGTGGGGCGCGAGGGGAGGGGGGTCTGAACGTATAGACAGCCTGCTTTGTTCGTGGGCCCAACGCCCAGCAGTAAAAGTGTCAGCCATCCAATTCAAAAGAGTTTCAGCTGTCTGTGCACAAACGCTCACTCTTAATATATTAAGATTCAGTAAAGAAACATATGTATAGGAAGCATCGCCCCTGGTCCTCAGTCCTGTCCCTTTCGTCTTCGAGTACTGTGCAGCGAGCCGTGTCTTAGCGTAGGCCTAATTCCGAGTGAAGTTCACAGGCGTAATATTGTGTATTTGTTTCTAACACTAGGACAACCGTTTGCAGGTAATATCACCTGAACATCAAGCTCGCTCCTTACCATCCCGATCTCAATTCCATCAATTAGTTTGGAGTTCCATTAAGAATCATGTTACGAAAGAAAGCATCGGTACCTGTCTATGAGTTAAAGAAAAGGTAAGCCGAATATTATTTTCTGAACATAGCCCAAATCAATGGAAAACGTGTTGTGAACACGTTAAGAAAATCGAAGAAGAATATATGAACACATTACGACGGAAGCAAAAATGGACAAAATTATCGTTTCTTTGCGGGGCACTTCCTCTGAGGACGACTAATGACGTCACACAGCGAAGGCTGCGATGACATTGATGACGTATAGCTCCTCCTTGCTGGGGGAGGGCGACGAATCGGGTGCGCGCAGTAGGTTCAGATAATCTGGCACTGTAGCAGCGGTGGGAGAAGCCCGCGAAACTAAGCACCTCCCAAAAGGGAGATTTCAAACTTGTCTCCCTACAGCATAATACCAGTTAGGTCGAATTCAGGCACTATTTGAAGGATAATTCTAGCGGCCGAGTGCTCTTATTAAGGTGGTAGTTTATTGTGGTTTCTCCGATTAACACCAGGAGAATGTTGCCGGAACAGTATCCGGGTCACGGTCCGCGCGCTTTCGTTCCTCTTCTTTCTCCTATCCTCATCCCTTACTCACACACAATTACACTAACATACACTACACTACTATACACACCGGGAGGCGGGTCGGAGCTTAGAGCTTGTTCCGGCTGGGGCGGTGCCTCGATGTTGGAAGATACCTGGTGGGGAAAATCCCCGCAAGCCGACGTAGGTCGGCGCCGGATCTCAACACCAGTGGAGGAAGGTCACCGCCATCTGCAGACGAAGAAACCTTCGGGGCCAATGATCTTAGCAGCACTGACGCGCCTGGAATCACTAATCAATCAAATTAAATATAATTTAAAGCTTGAAACCTCCAAAAACTTTACACAATCTTCATCTACATATCAAAATTGAATTTAAGCAGTGTAATATACATTTTAAACTGCTCGCCGGCCTTTTAGAAATTATTTGGCTTGCATTAAAACGTAAACTGGAATAGAATACGACACGTGCGAAGGGTACTAAGGAGGTTCGATTTCTATAGCCGCGTTGCCAGAAGAAAGCCATTTGTAAATTGAAAGAGAAAATACCCGAAAAGATCTGACTTCGATCCACTTCTCCACTAAAACCTGGAATATATGCATTTAAATATACCGCAAACATTAAAATACGAAGTTAAACTAAAAAATGCACACATGCAAAATAAAATAGGGTAGATTTGTTTTATTTTTGGTGATGGGTAAAGTTATATACATTTCCTTTCGATATGCAGTCAGTAAAAATATGCAATTGCATGAAATTCCGCGGTCTAATAATAATAATAATAATAGCAGTAATAATAACAACAATAACATAAAAACCCAACACACTCGCCAATCAAAACACTACATTAATAATTTGTATATATTAGGTCTTATAATTTGAAATAAAATGAATGAGTAAGTAAATGTGCATTTTAAGTAAAGATTACCATATGAACCCATTGCAGTCCCATGTTTAAACTTGCACCATCTGTTTGGAACATATACGAATTATTTTATATTTTTTCAATTTTTTTGAAGAAACTTTGCTTTTTGCATTTTGAAAATACTCAAAATCAAAATTTTAAATTCAAATTTGAAAAATCTTTTAACTCAACCCCCTATTGAGTTGTATGGGATATAAAAGGCCATAAAGAAAGCTGAAAAATGACACTTGTTCCAGCTCTCTATCTTAATTTGGAGAGGTTCTACATCATTTTAAAAAGTTTTGGAAACCCAATTTTGTAAAGTTTTACATGGCTGTATTTCCCAAATGGATGGAAATATTTTACTCAAAATTTGTAGTTTTCTTATTCTTCATTCATATGTGTCAAATTTCATCTAAATCTGATGATGGTGATTTAAAATGACTGTGTTGATTTAATATGGAATGACCAGTATGTTATTCTGCAAAAAAAAAGTAATACTTCTAGATGGACATTGGGAACTATGAAATATCAATATCGCCTTGTTTCTCATTATTAGCATGATTTATTGCTTTTGTCAGTACAGTCAGCTTCTACTCCAGTTTCATCTATGTTCTAAATGTCATTTGCATCGAAAAGTTCATAAAATCAGAGACTAAATGGTTGAAAAAAGTCAACATTGTGTTTATTGAAACTTGTATTCAAATTAGTAGCTTCAGGAACACGAAGAGAAATTTTAGAGTGTCGATCCATATACTTCTTCATCCAATCAGCACTTGCAGACTTCTTTGTTATCCAATTTCTGGCACTTGAATTTTGTTTTCCTCGACAAAATCATAATCCAAGCTTCGTAATTCCTCACTACATTTCCTGAAATTAAATTATTACTCTCAAAAAATATTGGAGCAAGTAGTGACACTCTCATAACGTGCCGCTTAGAACCTGTCACAACTAGCCCCGAGAGACAGTAATATGAATTTCGGTTTTTATTTCATGTTATTTTGTCATTCATATAAACCAGGAACACATCAAATTATAGCTTAAAATTAAGTTTTTTAATGATGTTAAGTAGTTGAATATACCACCGATTTATTGTTGCTAAGGTTGACTGGTGCAATCCCATAGATTTTTACTGCACTAGGTGTAAAACACAAAATAATAATAGGTAAATAAGCAAACCAAGCAACGGTTTCCGCAGCAACTCAAAGAGCACACTGACGCAAAGGTTTGAAACTTTCATGTCAATTGTCACGAGCTGAGCTCTATTGGATCTGTCAGTAAACACGATGTCACAACTTGCCCCTGTCACAACTAGCCCGGTCTGCTCTGCTCTTTGATTTCGACAGGAAATACTCTAATCCACAATTTTGTGGATCTACTGCGGCGTACAGTACCGGAAGCGTATTAGCAATTCTTACAGTTCTCTGGCCACGTGCTGTAGTATTGTGGGCGTGACTGTAATGCGACCTGCTCTGAAGCAAGAGGAGATGAGCGCTCTCGTTTATCTTAATCGCAAGAAGTGGCGGAAACGATAAAGTCCGGCTTTAGCGAAGATTATGAACATGATATCAAGGACGTGTCTTCGTCTGTAAGTGTTAATGTTCTGATATTTCATTATCTGTCATGTAAGACGAAAGTTGAGCGTAGTAATGCGAGGCAAAAGCGCATTGAACAGAGTTGTTTACACATTGCCGGTACTGTAGGCGCCTTACGGTATCAGATCGCAATACATCAACGCCGCAACTCGGGAGTTTCAAATACAGAGAACTGTCGTTCTCAACTTTTCATTTTTAGGAGATAATGTACACCGCTGAAGGGAAGGCAGTTTTGAATTGACAAGGTGCTCTGGGAAAGGAAGAACCCCGTTCGTCTCCTCAATTAACTTTGCAAAAACAATGCCCCTGCGAGTCCCATTTAATTCAAATAGCTTTTTAAATACTTTTGATATTAATAAGAACAAAATGTGAACATTTCGGCAAAATCAGTCGAGTAGTTACTGCGTTTGTATGCGACAGACTTACGCACATTCCCTTTTATTTCTATCTATAGATAAGCAAGGTCACTGTCAAATTCAATTCTCCAACACTGGAAAATTAATGCTAAAAGTTACTAAAGAAGTTATAAAAATTGGATTTTCTGTCGTCGAGTAAGAGCAGTCCTGCCATTTTGCTGCGAATTGGCAGACCGAGATTTATTAGCAACGTCGGATGTTGTGAGAGCCCTGATTTTGTTGCAAAGTTGGCGAAGGCAAAACTCGTGTACAAAAGCCTGCCGCAGATGCTTTGGGACCGGTGTCATTATCGCCCAGCAGGAGGGGGGATCCTCCGACGCCCCTGCGCTGGCGCGATTGAGGGGGGAGGGGGATGAGGAGGGAACCACGTCCCCTGCCGCCCCCCCCCGCCTGCTCCAGGAGAATTCTAACGGCCGCTGGAGGAGTGGTTTTGCGAAGTTTCTCCCTCATCAAGGGCGACATGAGAAGTGGTTTATGCAATTTGTATTTTTTTTCTCAAAAAGACTCCAAATTTTTATTATTTTTTTAGGATGGAGCAATTGAAGTTAAAAATATACAGGTTCTACTTTTAGCTAATTGTGTATTCGAAAATTGCAAAGAAAAAATTACCATTGTTTGCTGGTTGGAAACATATTTGCAGATTGCTGTAATACTACTAGAATTCGAAGCCATTATTAGTAACGTGAGAGAGTTCGTGCAGTTGTATCATCATTAATCCTTACAGTAATCATAACCTGAAATTTCGTACAGGTTCCAATACTTTTTCTCAGTACTACGTTCTCCCGAGGAAAACAGAAAATGACATTAGTACGAGGGAGGAGGCGGCTTCAAAGATTGATTATATTGTGTTTGCTAACTGCTATGGCCATTCGTCTCGTAACAATAGTGCATAATATTACTTACAAACTGTAAATATTACAGACTATTTACAGATTGTAATTTTTAGATCAGATTTCATATAACAAAAAGTATTGAAGAATTACTCTTCCAAGTTAGTTTTCCAAACTATAGAGGATTCGTCGATTACAGGACCTGCGCCTTGTTTTAAGCGTCTAATGTTCTACCGGAGGGTAAAAATTAAAGAAACATGTTGGAGCCGTTTCCTAGAAAATAAATATTTTAATGACCTTTATTTTCAGAAAATTCTGCCCAAACTATCCGTGTATTCGAAGAAATGTGCTCGGATTTATTTCAAAATTCTGTGCTTGAAGTTATATTTAATTAAGAAAAAGTCTGTCTCAGTATCGTAGAAGGTGCCGAACTTTCTGAATTGGAATTTTGGAAAAAAATAGCCTGAACGGTCTTCGACCACAAGCAAATGGACAGACGGACCGTGTGTGGCCTGCAGACCGTGGTGTGCACGTCTTTATTTTACCAGAAGGATTTTCATTTCGCAGGGTGGGCGCCTAGGCTGTAACCTTTATTCGCCCCTGTCCCGGGATGTTATACCATCCCGCCGGAACGCAGCACCACTCCGCCAGGGGCGCCCCAGTTAGGCCTGGATAGGCACTCTGCCAGCTCAGGACTTCTCGCTGTCCGGGCAAGCACCGGAGTCACTGCAACCGCTGTCGCTGTAGTGCCATCTAATCGGATGGTCCTAAGATTCGAATCCCGACGATGGGAGAGTTTTTCGACACTAGCCACACGGCAGTCGCTGTCCTGGAAGAGAATTCTAGCGACCGTCTGCTCTGATCGGCGTGTTTCCGTGTTTTTTTCGATCAACACCAAGGCAGGCGACGCTGGAGCAGTACCTTAACAAGCGGTCAACAGATCTTTCCTTCCTCTTCCTTGTTCTCTCCTTATCCCTTAGTTACAAACCGACTTATATGCACTGCACAACCACACATGCTGGGAGACTGGCCGGGATCTTCGAGCTTCCCCGGCTAGGCTGTGGCCCGCTGGTGGGAGATACCTAGTTGTCCGCTACTAGGTATCTCCCACCCGTGGGGCATAGCCCAGCACAAGCTCTAACAGTTCTCTGGAAACGGCGTAG